>JANCMA020110820.1:0-25025 GCA_024336925.2 Zoanthus solanderi
TTGGCGAGCCTTTTTGGCGGGAATGAGGCAACAATAAAAATGTTCGCTATTGTGATATGAGCTGAAATAATAAAAAACTCGCTTTTAGATGAAGTTATTTGTCACTATTTTAGAATAGTAAGTTTATAAGGTAAGAAACGTATCTTCGTGATCCTTGAAAGTATAATTTTGGTCCTTGAAAAGTCCTTAAACTTCTTCATTGATACCCTGCACGGACCCTGTCTAAAGAAATTTAAATTCTTCTCTGTGTGTTTCTTCTAAACCGTTGGAGATATTTTCCATTTACCAAGTTTCTATACTCTCTGGAATTTGCCTAGAAATTATTGTTAGAAACGATATGGTTCCTTTTGTTGCCCTAGATAAAAGACACAGGTTCTTGTGATGGTGCAAATGGTAACAAAGATCATGTGTATAAGCATTGCTGTACTTTATCGAGGTAAAAATGAGAAAATTTAATTTGTTTCAGTTTATTTACTGCTTTACGTTTTTCTCATATGTGGTCACAGACTTTTATAATGAAGAGAATACGGAGTGGTGGTTTATGTCATCGTTTAGAGGATGCTTTATTAAACAAGATTTGCTGGGAATCTTGAACGCCGAAGTAAAAGCCAATTTTAATGTCCCAATTAATGTCAATCAGCCATCCTTTTATTCTAAATCAAAATATAGAAAACATCTGTAACTTTTAATGTAAACAAAACACTTAGACCTCTAGGACGAATTGTCAGTAGCCCTCGAGGTCAAAGGCAGTATTGGATATTAAGTTGAAGGTCAAGAGGCCGAGAAGTCTAAATGGTTTAGTATTATGTAAATAGTTAGTCAAATAGAAAGCAATAAAGTATCCAGATTCCTATCGCAAATGCATTTACTAAAAATACACCTGTCGTGCTGTAGTCATTTAAAATGAAGGATTTTCAATAACCAACGTGGTAGGTGATACTAAACAGTGTAAACATCACTAGTGGACTATGGCAAATGCTGCCCCTAGGAATGAAAAACACGCATTTCTTTCAAACATTTAATTATTTATTAACATTTTGCAATTTTGTCTGAACAGTTAAGTGATATTAAAACAATTAGACCTCTCGGCTTCTTGGACTCCCAGTAAAAACATATACAACCACAAAAAAACTCTACATAATGTATAAACAAAACGCGCTTTTTTCCACATTAACTAGATTTTCATTAAGTATTTCTCATCTTCATTTATGCCTTTGCATCTGACTGATACTAAAACAATTAGACCTCTCGGTCTTTGGAATCCAAGGGAAAAACCTTTCAGCATTAGCTTTCAGCTTTAAGGGATATAAGCTGATGTGGTATTAAAAAAACGCCTTAGCAAACTACCGAAAACTACTTTATAAGTAATGGTAAAAGCGCAATGCTTGTGGGATTTGGCTATAAAGATAAACTCAAGTATAGACAGCACAAACGTACTAGTAGCTAACTTGAAGTCACTATATTGGGCACTATGGCCACTTTGGTAGCGGGCTTTAGCCCTTTAAAATACCATAAAAATTAGTGAGCCTGATTGCTAGCAGCCATGGACAGCTGCGTCGGCTTCAAGTTAGCTACTAGCACGATTGTACTATCTATACTTCAGTAAAACTACCTTTAGTTTAGGTAGGATGTTTATAGTCGTAAAACAAACTACTTAAGGTAAAAGTATCCAGCCCTATGGGTTGCTGAAGCATAATCCATTGGTCTTAGAGATCTAACATTTTAGTAGTTGATAGGACTTTTTTAAGTCTTAAAAAATCTCGATGCTTTCCTTAATAAGAACGTACGTAACATTAGTTGAAATTCGAGAAGTCAGTGGCCCGTGGTGTGCACGTATTACCCCTCTTCTCTTGGCCAATTATTCTTTTTGTGGTTACTCAAATCCAAATTGGTTGGTTTCATAAGGTTCCAGTTAAGCATACATGGTGGTCAGTTATACAAAAGAATCTCATTGAAATCTAGTTTGAATCTCATTATTTGACCTCCATCTGCCATTGTGTTATATCCTCGTGAAACCCAAGAATTTTCACGTACCAGAGGAGAGCAAATCCAGATGCAGCATTCAACGAGGATCGAGCTGGAGACCTGAATTATCCATAATTGTTCCTAACCAGCCAATAGAATGAACATTTTAAAAATAGTTGCAGAGTTGTGGGAATTGATGCTCTTTTTTATCATACTTGTTTTTTTAGAGTACTGCTAAAACAGATAACTGGTGAAAGCTCCATTGACGGGGGGAATGAAGAGAAAAGAGACAAGGTAACCTAAGGCGAATCCTTGCTGGCTTTCATTGTTTGCAATCTCCTTTATTACCATATAATTTTAACTTGCGATGATACAGTAAATATGTTTTTAGTTTGAAACTCAAAGTCCGAGTATACAAAGTTCTAAAACCTTTACGTTTTTCGATACATGCTGAACGGTGACTAAAGGAGTAAGGGGGGAGGCTAGTGCAGTTAAGGGAGTAAGGGGGGAGGCTAGTGCAGTTAAGGGAGTAAGGGGGGAGGCTAGTGCAGTTAAGGGAGTAAGGGTGGAGGCTAGTGCAGTTAAGGGAGTAAGGGGGGAGGCTAGTGCAGTTAAGGGAGTAAAGGGGGGAGGCTAGTGCAGTTAAGGGAGTAAGGGGGGAGGCTAGTGCAGTTAAGGGAGTAAGTGGGAGGCTAGTGCAGTTGAGGGAGCAAGGAAGGAGGCTAGTGCAGTTAAGGGAGTAAGGAGGGAGGCTAGTGTAGTTAAGGGAGTAAGGGGGGAGGCTAGTGCAGTTAAGGGAGTAAGTGGGAGGCTAGTGCAGTTAAGGGAGTAAGGGGGGAGGCTAGTGCAGTTAAGGGAGTAAGGAGGGAGGCTAGTGCAGTTAAGGGAGTAAGGGGGAGGCTAGTGCAGTTAAGGGAGTAAGGGGGGAGGCTAGTGCAGTTAAGGGAGTAAGGATGGAGGCTAGTACAGTTAAGGGAGTAAGGAGGGAGGCTAGTGCAGTTAAGGAAGTAAGGAGGGAGGCTAGTGCAGTTAAGGAAGTAAGGAGGGAGGCTAGTGCATTTAAGGGAGTAAGGGGGGAGTCTAGTGCAGTTAAGGGAGTAAGGAGGGAGGCTAGTACAGTTAAGGGAGTAAGGGGGGAGTCTAGTGCAGTTAAGGGAGTAAGGAGGGAGGCTAGTGCAGTTAAGGGAGTAAGGGGGGAGGCTAATGCAGTTAAGGGAGTAAGGAGGGTGGCTAGTGCACTTAAGGAAGTAAGGGGGAGTGCTAGTGCAGTTTTTTTTCTGATAAAAGTATCACTAATTGGAGCATCTCTCAACTTCGGTTGACTGTTGTAGTTTTGTATTTTTTAGAGTAAGTATCGCTCCAACAGTGTACATTTCATACTGTTAATTGTATTAAGCCCTAAAAGTATTACATTTATTTTATTCTAGGTACTTCGAATGGCAGCGTTTAAAGTATTGATTTGTTTAAAATCTAAGCTGCCTGGTTTTCAGCCAATTTTCATAACAGTACCTTGATAGAAGATTTTGGCGCTTTCATGGTTGTTTTTTGTAAACTTACTGTTTGTGATTTAAAGTCATTAACATAAGTCCATGATTATAAAAATTAGAAACTATTGTATTCATTGGTTGTAACTATCTACATTTATGTTAATATCCTGATGTTTGAACAGTACAAGAAGATTACTGCCCTTTGCCTTGAAGGACTCGTTTTAGCTGTAAATGCCATATGTTGCCGGTTTCCAGATAAGCTCTCCCACTTTCTTGCCTTCATTGGTAAGTGTTGAAAATATCTATTTCTTTCTTTTGTTTTTAGGATTTTGACAAAAAGTGGAGGTAATAGACTATTTCACAGTCTCTTTTATAAAACTTTATCTAAGGCGGAGTTTGTTACAGAGAAAAAAAGTTTTTATATGATTAAAGTTTTGTATGTCTGCTTACTTTCGATCACTTCAACGTTGTAGAAGAACAGACTAAATGTGACAGGGTCCATTTTAGTAAGATGGTTATTGTTATTGATTATTGTTCTGATCCGTAAAACGGTAAGGCTAGGGCGAAGATAATTTAAATCATGACGTGTGAGTGCTTGTTCGAGACAGCTTCAGCCTGTTCACAAGTCTATATAAGAACATAACAAATGACCCCACTGTCCTAAGAGTCCTTGTAGCTCAGTGGATAGAGCGTCCGCCCAGTGTTCGGAAGGTCGTGGGTTCGAATCCCATCATGGGCTCAGAATTTTTTTCTGAGTCTTATTAGTTAAAGAAGACAGAGGTTAGTGGTTATTTTAAAGTTTGACATAATGCCACCATTATCAATATCATGCCCAATAAAATTGTAACTACGGCAATGATTCCAAGTTTGATTGTCATAATTTGCAATAACAATTTAGTATAGAAGAAATTTACCATTGCCATTTTCAACTCAAAATTACAAGGTAACTCAATTGTTTAAAGGGAATCGATGATTGGATCTAAACAATTTAATACTGGAGCACTTTAACTGACTCAGGGAAAAAAAGAAGGAAAAAAGTTTGTAGGTGATTCACTTATTGTATCAGCATTGTTTGCCTTTTGTTAGACTCAAATCGTGTTAGTGGCGCTGGAATGCCAGAAACCACGGACTGTCAAGAACTTATCTACGAGCATACTAAAAGATTCCAGGTATGATAATTGTATCATTACCTGTAAAAATATTTTATATTTTCAACAAACGTTTTGTTCCAAATTAGAAGATTCTTATTAAGGGTTCTAATTAGATGACACTAAAAGGGGGTTCAATTCAGAAAGTTCTAATCATAGAAGGTTCCCATATGTGATTTTGTAGAAAACGCTGTAAATTGAAGTTATAATAAGTTTCTATTTACAACTTTCTAGATAGGAGCCTTTGTTAAAAGATCTAAATAGGGACACTTATTAGAAGGTTCTAAATATTGACTCAAATTGGATCATTTAGAGGGATCTAAATTGGGACACTTATTGGAAGGTTCTAAATATTGACTCAAATTGGATCGTTCAGAGGGATCTAAATAGGGACACTTATTAGAAGGTTCTAATTATTGACTCAAATTGGATCGTTTAGAGGGATCTAAATAGGGACACTTATTGGAAGGTTCTAAATATTGACTCAAATTGGATCGTTTAGAGGGATCTAAATTGGGACACTTATTGGAAGGTTCTAAATATTGACTCAAACTGGATCGTTTAGAGGGATCTAAATTGGGACTCTTATTGGAAGGTTCTAAATATTGACTCAAATTGGATCGTTTAGAGGGATCTAAATAGGGACAATTATTGGAAGGTTCTAAATATTGACTCAAATTGGATCGTTTAGAGGGATCTAAATACAGAGTTCTAATTAGCAGGTTCCAAATGGAGATTCTAATAAAGAGGGATCTAAATAGGATTTCTAATTAGACCATTATGAATAGGTGTTCGCATTAGAAGTTTCTAAATAAGGTTCCAATTAGACCGTTCTGAATAGGGGTTTGAATTAGAAGCTTCTAAATAAGGTCCTAATTCGACGGTTCTGATGAGGGGTTTCGCATTAGAAGCTTCTAAATAAAGTTCCAATTAGACCATTCTGACTAGGGATTTTGAATTGGAAGACTCTAAGTAAGGTCCTCATTTGTCCATTCTGATTGGGGTTTCGAATTAGAAGGCTCTAAATAAGGTCCTCATTTTGTAATAAGGCTGAAGATGATGTTAGGTAACATCGATATATGTCCTGTTGTATTAAAAGAGTCGTTTTGTTTTTAAAAATTGTTCATAGTTTACACAAAAACCATTTCAGGGTGCCTCGTTTAGAAGTTGTTATCATTAAGTCTTATCCGAATACGTTTTAACAGCTTTTATTGAAAAACAGATTTTTTAGGAAAAATGTAATTCCATGTAATATTCAACATCCATTAAACTTTTCCTTGTAAATTTCTTTTGATTGACAATCTGAGAAAGAAAATGAGTTCATCGGAGAAGACAAATCTCTGACCATCTTTAGCTTCATTTACTTTAGTACTCTAATAACGTCTTGTTCATTTTAGCGACTTCTGGCAAGCATTATGTCATCTGATGAAGACGTTACTGTAAAAAGGTTCCAGCCCTTGGTGAATGTCATATCTCTGCTTGCCAGTCATCTTGATGCAGATGGCCAACAGGTGAAGCATACTTGCTCATTTAGCTGTTTGGTATGAAATGTATAGAAAATATTACATTGAGCATGCACATATAAGAATGATATCTTCCAATGTTAGTAAGACTAGTGAAGTGAATCGGAGAGCAAGGAAGCACGCGGTTTGATCAACGTTTAGGTTGAAAGTTTGATCATCGCCATAGGGAAACCGCAAAAGATGATTTGTTCAAATCGTAGCAGAGCTGAGTATCAAGCCCTGGATCTTGTGGTCGGAAGGCAGAGATCTTACCAATTGTGCCATAACCTCACTGCAAATAAAACCAATGTACGCACTTCAACAATTAACATACAAAGAGAATGGTGGCATGCATGGAGTTATTAGAGAGCTTAAGCACCAGGCGCTCTTGTTGTCACGGTGGCCAACCGTAACTTAACTGTCAGCAGATGTCGCGTACCTGAACACGTCATGCAGTCGTGGTGATCGTCGCGGAGGCCTACAAGCTGCTTTTTGCCTCCGTGTTGGTCTATCAGAACTGCAAAGTTTGTTTTATCAAAGAAATGGGTTCAAGCACCGAACAATTCGTCAATAAAACTTTGTAAGTAAATAATTTACTTACAATTAAACACTGACTTTTGCTCCAGGTTCTTGCCGTATGCTACTAAGCCACATCACCTAGTTGATATCAGTGGCAGCTTAAGATGTCAACCACTTAATAACACTTAATCAGAGGTTTTCACGCTTGGTACTAAAACTGAGAGCAAAACAAGACAGCCTGCGATCAAAATTTTGCTTTACTAGAGTCAGAAGTTTCAAGTCCACTTCAGTATTTGTCTTTTCCTCTCACGTACCTCCAATCTCATTCTGATAAGATAAACGTCTAAATAGTTCCAAATCTCCCAGCACAATTATTTGTACCCACCCCTCCCCCCTTCAAGTGCGATTTGTGCCCCGGCATACCTGTCCCCCAATCCCATCTTGTTCCAGGGCCTTGTCATTGATCTTAGAAACAATCCGTTTATGGCTAAAAGGAAAGAATACGTCAATAATATTAGTTGAACTTAAATCCAAATTTTGTTTACGGTTTCAGTTTGCCCACGTACACGCCTGGGTTCAAAAGATGTGTACTGATCAAAATCTTGGTAAGTTTCAGTTTAACAGAAAAAATAATAGTAAAAACGACTCTTAACTACAACTCTTTGAACACAAGTTGTCGGTTATCCTTCTACGCGTATTGTAATTGTTAAAAGACGCTAGTTTTACGGACGGTAGATGCCATTATTGAATTGTTATGGTATCGAATACTACACTTGAGTTATAAATAATATTATAATATAGAATTGATGAAACTCTAGCTCTGATTGGTTAAAAACCGTGCTTTATTAGAATATGGAGTGGTAATAATTATGATCGTTATTACGTTTTTTAAGAAAAACACTTAGGACGTGACGAGAACACTCGAAAAAAGAGAGACAACTCGGCTACCACTCTTTTTACTCATCACTTCTCTCTTGTAATGAATGAATGAATGACTTTATTGATGCTCCCAAAGGGGTTCTTCCCCAATAATTTACAAAAACAAGTAAAAAAACTAATCTAAAACGTATGCACAATAATATGAAAATACAATAAATATAATAAAATATAATAAATTCATTTAAAAACTGTGTAAAAATGGCTCTTAGCTTCAGATGTAAAACTATATAAGCTTTCACATTTAGTAATTTCTTCAGGGCGAATGTTCCAGCATTTCACTGCTCGATATGTAAAAGAGCGCTGACCAGCAGCTGTGTTGAACGCTGGGATGTCTAACTTGTTCTTATTTCTAGTGTTCCTTCCGTGAACAGAAGCACGTGTATTAAAACGTGAGCTGAGATACTTTGGGGCTAATCCCCTTAAACATTTAAAAGTTAGAATTGCGTCATAAAGTGCTAGCATAGCAGGCACTGACAGCCATCTAAGATCGTTCAATACAGGTGTTATATGTTCGTACTTGCTTGTTCCTGTAAGGATTCTGGCCGCAAACTTCTGGATCCTCTGTAACTTCCGTACATTGGTCTTGCTAGTGTTAAACCAAACAGTTGAACAAAAATACAACTTACTGAAAACTAAAGATGTAATAACATTCTCTAAAGTTCTCGAGTCGAGAAGATGCTTGATCCTGTTGATTTGGCAAAGGCTAGCCATACAGGTAGACGTCATATTAGTGACATGTTCATTATAGCTCAGAGTTGCATCTACTTGAACGCCAAGATCCCAAGCGGAAGCAGTTGGAGCAATTTCCTTTCCCAGTACTGTAATATGGAAGTCTGGAAGTGTTTGTAGCATTTGACGAGTCCCCACAACTAAGAGTTTAGTCTTGTCTGGGTTGATTAGAAGATGGTTATGACAGCACCATGAGGCTATCAATGAGAGGTCTTCGTTGATCTGTTGTACGATTGTATTCAAATCCCTGACTGGGAACGACAAGTAAAGTTTGGAATCGTCCACATATGATTCCAACGAACTAAAGTGAGGGATGGAAGGTAAGTCGTTCAGGTAGATGTTAAAAAGTGCTGGTCCAAGAATTGATCCTTGCGGAACTTCATAAACTATATTTTCCAGACCAGAAACTTCAAAGCCAATTCTGACATATTGGCTTCGCTCAGATAAATAACTGCGAAACCATTCTAGAGCACTATGACTTAGTCCAACAGATTGTAATTTTGCAAGAAGTGTAGCATGATTCAAGCTATCAAAAGCTTTTGATAGATCTACAAGTACCATAACCATCAGTGTTTTTGAATCCATTGCCTCTAATGCTTTATCAGTCATATAAACACGTTGAGAGTTTCACAAGAGTGCATCGCTTTATTCTCGCTCTGATGTTCTGTCAGACGGTTGTTTTTATTCATATAAGATGTCAGTTGATTTAACGCAATCTGCTCACAAACTTTTGATGTCGCAGGGAGCAGCGACACAGGGCGTTTATTATTTGCGAGTTCGTGGTCACCGTTCTTAGGCAGAGGTACTACTACCTCTGATATTTTCCAGGCAGCAGGGAAAACAGATGACAACAAGGAGCGGTTTACTATCAGTGTGAGAACTGGTAGAATATAAGGCAAGGCATCCTTAAAGACCGACATTGGAATCTTATCGTATCCAGGCACCTTGTTGCTGGATACAGCGTGGAAGCGAAACTTATCTGCCTCTAAGAAGTACAGCTACGGAGTTCTAGATAGCAGCGGAGACAGGTTGTAGGAATCTATCAAAACCCGTGAATCTTCAGAGGCCTTTGCACCGACAGAAGTGAAGTATTGGTTAAATTCATTGGTGACCTACTTCAGATCTTTTTTGTACACTGGCTGGGAAAACTCTCTGCGAGGGATGCATTTTCGGATGACTTTCCATTTAGAGCTGGTGTTGCTGCTGCTTTCTAGCTTTCTTTTTACAAATTCCTTCTCTGCATTTCTGAGCTCAGACTTAACTCTTTCCCGTGACAAGCAATATTCCTCCCAATCTGCAGGCAACCTGGTTTGACGGGCACGTTTTAGTAGAACATTCCTGTTGCGCATCAGATCTTGAATTTCAGCGTCAACAAAAAGACAGCAGCGGTGTTTGATCCTTATCGTTTTAACAGGGGTATGCGAGTCCAGAACTTTGATAAACTTGTTGTTAAATTTATCTTGCATTTCGCTAGCATCATTAACCAAGGCAACTTCATCCCAAAGAATTCGCTCAAGGTCTGCAACGAACTGTTAATTATCGTAATGTCTGAAAGATCGCATTTTCACAAATCTAGGTGGAGGTTTAGAAACTTTTAGTTTCAGTGTAGTGTGTACTAAATAGTGATCGCTAATATGGCAGGACAGCACTCCAGAACTCTCTACCAGATTGGTGTTAGATGTTATAATGTCATGTAATAGAGTCGATGAAGTGTCAGTCACGTGTGTCGGTTCGCAAATGAGCTGAATTAAATTCACACTCTTGCAAGAATCAAGGAGAGCAACCGCTTCGGAACAGCCTGGCTCCAACAAATTACAATTTAGGTTGCCGGTTATCAACAATGGCTTACCAAGAATGAGCGCTTGAGAATAATTATCCATAAAGAGGTTGAAGAAGCACGACACGGGCCAATAATCAGGCCTGTAAGTCACACAAAACATCCTGATTCAGATGGATAAGTTGAACACCGTAAATATGGGTTCGCATAGAATGCTCCTTGGCTTTCTTCATTCCTTCGTGGATGCTTCACATGTTTCTGGTGTCAGCGGGCTCTCTTGGATTGGAGACCATTTCCTGGTGTTGTTGCTTGCTTGCGTTTAGCTGGCACTACTTTAGATTTGCGTTTAGCGGTTGAAGGTACTGGTGTTACTTAACTGGGTGATATGTGCTGATTTGACTGAGTGAAGTAAACTGCGTTGGACAGTGTAGTACTAGTTGGCGTGCACTGAACAGACATAGTTGAATGGACTGGTGTTTCTATATTTGTTGGTGTTGCTGGATTAGAAAGAGGCCTGTTTATTGGCAATGTATGAAATGATGCTGGAGCTGGTGTAGAAGGTGGACAGGCTTAATGGAGTGGTGAAGTCATGTGATGAAGAGGTTTAGGCATGAAAGTAGCATTTGGGTCAGGTGTAACAATTGTAGCCTCAGAATCAGTCTCCGATCCAGTAGCCGACCACCTAACAGCTTGGGCTTTTCTTGCTTCCAGTTGGAAGTTTTGTCTTGTTTCGTCTTTGTCTTTTTTCTTTCTTTTTGCTTTTGTTTTGTCTATTCATCACTCTGATTAGCTGACTTTAGTTTTTTTGGCTTTTCCCCATTCTTTTTATTCATTTCCTTTTATAGCCCTTCTGTTTGGTTAGCTTCTTTCTTTTCATTGGTTTTCTTGACTTTTTCTAATCTTAATCTTTCTTTCATAAGCATGGTCTTGTTATATGTGAAAAGAATTGAGGTATTAGTGCATTAACTTATCTAATAAGTGAACTAATTTTTTACGGACTTTGCAGGTTTAAAAATTAAAGTAAATTTAACACAAGCTTAATTCTAGTTAACTTTTTTGTAAGGAGGTAATTAACAAACACAGAATAACACTTTGGTAATAAAAATTAACGCTAAAAAGGAATCGACGTTTCGATGTCTGCTTGACACCATTTTCAAGATAAAAATGAATAAAATTGGTTAGTAATATAAAGGACTAAATACGCACATTGTTTTTAGAATACACTAGGGACAATCCAGGCTAATAAATGAATATAAAATCATGAAGCGAAGCGAAGTGAATAAAATTTGAAATTTAAAACAACTTAGAACTAATTGAATCTTTTTGTTTGTTTAGATTAGGTTTTAAGTCACGAATAAAAAGCATCTCGAACATGAGACAGTCCCACTTATTTTTACATTTTTTCAAAATATTAAAATTATTTGAGAGATTAAGAGTGTCATTTCCGTGTGTCCGCATGTGTTCGCCGATGGCGGTTTTTCCCTCATGTTCTTTGATGCGTTGATGTAAGTGTCGGCTGGTGTAGCCGACATAACCAGCCTCACACTGGTCACATTTAAACTGATAAACAACTTTTTGTCTGCTAATGAGGGTAGGTTTTGGTTCAGCAGGTTTTAAAATATCATTTAGTTTTCGGGTGGTGAACACGGAGGAAAAATGTACGCCAACCCTCGATGATAGCTCTGCTGTTTGGCGCCTGACTGTGTTTGCTGATTGCTGATTTTTAAACGGCAGCACTATGCGTGTGACTTGCGGTTTTTCACTCGTTGTAGGTTCTGTCTGAAGATCGTCTAAGAATTTCTTTGTAATAGATTTAATAAGATTTCCAGGGTACTTAAGTTCGAGAAATAACTGTTCGAGTTTTTTTCTCTCGAGTTTTTGCATTCTTGAGTAAAAGCATTCATAGAGGAGGAGAGGCGATGTGCTCTGTAAAGCATAGTTCGTAGCAGGCTTCTCTTGTAAAGTTCGTCTGTGTGGCTTTGGTAGTGCAATAAGAGCCCCGTGTTGGTCGGCTTTCTGTAGACCTCTGTGTTGATTGTATTCTCTTCCCTGATGATGGTCATGCCCAGAAATGGGAGTTTCCCTCCCATTTCAATTTCCATGGTGAAGGACATTAACGGATGGGCATTGTTTAGAGCTTCAAACAGGGTCTCGGCTGCGGCTATGCCAGAAACGACAGCAAAAGTGTCGTCTACATAGCGTTTGTAGAATTCGGGAATCTTACCGTTTTCTTTCAATTTGGCTTCAATTGAGGTCATGAATGTGTTTGCCATGAGTGGGCCAAGAGGAGAACCCATAGCAACACCATCCACTTGCTCATATAAATTTCCGTCAAACTGAAAAAGTTGATTTTTTACTGCAATTTGTAGAAGTTCTCTTAGCTGCGTCGGTTGAAGATTGGTGCCATGGTTCTTGTTAAACCAATTTTCGTGGAAGGTTCGTTCGACTAGGATATCGATAGTTTCGTCAACTGGGACACTTGTAAAAAGCGAAGATACATCATAGCTTACAAAGATGTCGCCTTTTTGTATATCGAGATTTCTGACATTATCAGGAAATTCAAAAATGTCTTGGATCATATAATCGTTAATAGAAAGAGGTCCGAGTTTCTCATTAAGCCATTCAGCAAGTGTAAAGTTATAAGTCGCTGTCGACGAGAGGATTGGGCGCATTTTGAGAACAGCCTTGTGGGTCTTAGGAAGGCTATACAGGTGTGCTAGTCGAGATCCTTGTGGGTCTTAGGAAGGCCATACAGGTGTGCTAGTCGAGATCCTTGTGGGCATAGTTTGTCCGCTGTTACCTTAGGTAAATGTTTTCGTATCACTGATGATACCATTTTCTCTTTTTCAAAAAGTGGATGGTAGTACTTTGGCGGCCTGCCTTTCTTTTTCGGACGGTTAGGGCTCACAGGTTTAAACTTGGCTAAATTATTCACTGACGCTTCGCTTAAGAGGTTGATATATTCCTCCCTGTCCATTAGTACTACTCCATTCCCTTTGTCAGGCTTAGTAATGACAATATTTTTGAGGCGCTTTAGCCTTTCGATCGCTCTAAGAAGTAACTTAGGTGGCTTTGGTCCTTTGCGTTGGATGTAGTTCAATGCGATTGAGCGAAGGGTCGCCGCTGCTAACTCTCTCTTTTCATTGGGAATAGACAATTCAGCTCTCCAATATGCTTTCTCAAAGCCGGCCATGACCTCTTGCGCTGATGTTTGTTGCGGAAGGGAGAATTTCAGCCCTCGGCACAAGACCGGTTTTTCAAAGAAGGAAAGCCTATGCGACGACAGGTTCGTGATATGCTTATCCACATCGGTTTCTCTGGATAGTAGACGCGAAATCTTCTTGGTGTGGGTCTTCATAACCTTATCATAATGTTTTTCGCGGATTGCAGTGATGACATTGAGGATGGCCATGTAACTCAAAAAAAAAAAAGATTCAATTAGTTCTAAGTTGTTTTAAATTTTAAATTTTATTCACTTCGCTTCGCTTCATGATTTTATATTCATTTATTAGCATGGATTGTCCCTAGTGTATTTTAAAAACAATGTGAGTATTTAGTCCTTTATATTACTAGCCAATTTTATTCATTTGTATCTTGAAAATGGTGTCAAGCAGACATCGAAACGTCGATTCCTTTTTAGCGTTAATTTTTATTACCAAAGTTTTTAAAATCAAACTTTTAATAATTGTTTATCAAAAAAATATTTTTCATTTGTTTCTTCTTCAGAGATTTCTACTAAAACAATTAGAAAACAAGTTCGCAATTATTCTATCAGGCGATTGGAATTTCGAGCTCGTATTCGTAATCTAGAGAGATAACAGGAAAGGGGTTTCCTGGGTTGAAGGATAGGGGTAGAGTAACTTGGGAGGTAGGGGTTCTCCCGCGTAAAAATTTTTCAAATTTCCCAGAATGCAATGTGTAGGAATATTGCAGGAAGGGTTCAGCAAAATGAATTGTTTCACGATCGTTTTGTCCGGTTTTCGCGCTGAACTTTATCAGTGACGAAATTAACACTATTTATACGCTGGCGCTCATATTTTCAAAACAAAACAATTAAACGGCAAAAAAAGTGTTTTGCAACAAACTTTATTATATTTGATGTGTCATATATAAACTATAAACTATACAATCACTTTTGGAAACAGAAACCTAAAACAATCCAGAGTCTTTATTTTGGTAGTTACACATTGGACAAGAGCAAAATAGTTATTTTACGCACGGCAGGAACATTCATTTTTGTCTACATTTTTTTTTTCAACACCGAAAATTTCGAAACTACCCACGAATTAACTCGAGGTTTGTCACCTAGGAGTATCGATCGCAAAAAAGTTTTGAATTTCACCCAGTAATGCTTGTAATAGCAGTAAATTAATTTAACATCCCCACCCTTCCTTCCCCGTTAAGAGAAAGCTTGCTGTGTTGCCAAGGTAACAAAATTCTCAGATGCTTCAGTAGCGTTGAATTTGTTAAATAATGGGTAGTTGCAAAATTGTACAAACTTCTTAAAAAAGTTCAATTTTTGAAAATAAAATGTTGAAGTTGTATAAGACTCTCTGAGCCATATTTGTAACAGCCTTTTCCTGATAACTCATTCATGTATTAACTATATATTACGTATGAATTTTACTCGAAAAGTGGAAAAGATGTGAGATGGTAGATGTAGTTAGAACGTCTTGCATTATAATTGCTCAGCATTGAACGTATGTAAATGATATCGATTGGAAGAGTGCATGTTGGTATGGAGGAAACAATGTCTGAATCGAGCAAAAACAACTCCAACGATTAAAGGCTACATGTGCTTTACTGTCCAAGTTAATAGTAGTCTAGGGAGCTAGTTCTTTCAACGACGGTATAACTAAGACTTTGCAATGTACTTAAAAACTCCTGCAGCCGAAAGGGACGTTAGGACTTACTCAAAATTATTGGTGGAATATTAACAATAGTATTTTTTGTTTCTGTTAATGCGATGACATTGAAAGGATATTGGAGTTTCAATAAATTAATGATTATGAAAGTTGTAAATGTTGCACCACAATTCTAACATTATTTTAAGTAGAGTAAACCTGTATTGTCCAAGAAAGAAGTCTTTTCTCGACTCTAAGGCGAATGATATCGGAACTTATTAGTTGCGATTGTAAATTGATATCTGGCATTGCATATGGGTTTGTGTTTAGGCTAAATAAGTCTATATCAAGTAACCCAGTTAAGCGCTCCAGATATCTTTTGGTTGGTAAAGTAGTGTACAGGCTATTATTGAATTATCCTTGGATTAAGTTTACACCACCGTTGATACCTTGCCGAGTGATTTTAATTCATATTAATAATCGGAGGCATCAGAGAAGCTACTGGCTGTTGCAAAATGACTAATCACAGTGTGCGTCAGCGTCTTTGTAGATGTCCTCGATATCAAAAGTATAATGAAATAAAAAGTTACAAAAGATTAAGGTGTTGATGCTTTTGATGAAGATTTGGATGATGATCGTGCTGGCATTAGTGAGACCATTGGTTGCAGTGTTGGGAATGGTGATTCTAGTTTTCATAGTAACACTAATGGTGGTAGTGGTTACCATGGTAATGTTCATGCTAATGATAGTTTATTTGACCGTGTTAATAATTAGGGTGGAGAGTGATGGTTATAAAATTGGTATTAGCAGCATTGGATTGCGATTCTAATGATGAAACAAAAAGTTACGAAAGTGTGGTAGTGATGCTTTTGATGAAGATTTGGATAATGATTGTAGTTGCATTAGTGAGACCACTGGTGGCCGTGTTGGGAATGGTGACTCTAGTTGTCATAGTAACACAAATGGTGGTTGTGGTTTCCATGGTGATGTTCCTGCTTATAATAGTTTATTTGACCGCGTTTAACAGTTAATAATTAGGATGGAGAGTGATGGTTATAACATGGGTATCGGCGAGGATATCCTTGATTGTGATAGGTAGGCTAACTTCAGATTTTCTTAAATACGCAACCCCATTCATGACATTTTGAGGACTTATTTTCACTCTATTGGCAAGGTCAATATCTCGTAGAGCCACCTGAGCTCCCGTCGCATTAATTATCTGCATGCATAGCTGCATGAGGTGTATCTAATGCAAGACCTTGAGGCCCAAGTTGTGTGTGGGAGAGAGATAAGAATATTGATCTAATGGAGAGCATTACCCGAAAATTTATTTAACTGTGTCTGGATAAAGTGCTGACTGAGGTGAAGCCAAAGCCACATGGCGGTTAACCAATCTAGATTGTTTCTTTTGCAGTGAGTTGACCTTTTGTGCCCATGTATTTATTCGAAACTTAAGTACCTTATTTTTTTCTTTACCGTGAGGTGAAGTTCTGATAAAATTATACTACTCACTTGTATATCTATTCTTAACATTTGCAATCGTTGCGTGTGGTAACACCTATCAGACTAACAGAAAACCTTTACTTATCCTAAAAAAAACGAGCCATCAAAATTAAATCTTTTTCAAACTTTGACAAACACTCTAGTCCATTATTCAAGCAGACAAAAATCCTCAAGCTCTTTGATCTTATTAAAATTCAATTAAGTCTATTCATGTACAAATTCCACAATAACTGACTACGTGCGGTCTTCGATAGTTATTTCATAAAGACTAGCAAAATTCATAAAAATAAAACAAGACTCTCCACCAGACAAGCTTATGCACTCCCCAAAACAAGAACAAAAATTATGGTGTCTTCAGCGTGAAATTTACTGGAGCAAAAATTTGGAACGAAATTGATAAAGATCTAAAAACTCTGTCCATGAAGACATTCAAAGCCAAATAAAAAAAAAGTTCATCTAAAATTATTAAATCATTCAGTATCTTGTAAAATGTATTTGCTTTATAGTGTTTTCTGGTTTTATCGCTTTTCCTTTTGTCTTCTCTTATTCCCCTTTAACATACCGATCATGCACCAACTTATTTTAATTGCAATAGACTTCTGGTTGCTGGCTAGTCTAGCCCCTATGGTTATTCCAGCCAAACAGTACCTAACAAATTATTAGTGAAATTTTTTGTAAAAATCAGACATATAATTTGAAGGTGAATAAATGTTGTGTTGTTGTTGGTACCAGAGGGCAGCATATTATCAACAAGACCAAAATCAGATAAACTTGGTGCTCTTCAGGAGAGACGAAAAAAGTTATGCACATGCGTAGATTGTTCAGATCCTAGTTATTTGTTAACAATAGGGTATTTACAAACAGTTGGGTTTAAAACTCAACAATAATGACGTAATGGTTATGGTATGTGGTTGGAAAGATAAACCAACGAGTGAAGCTAGCACATGCATCCTATTGGTTTTGCAACCACTATGAAGGTACACTAAGGCAATGTTGGCCTTTAGTCTTAAACTTCCTTCTCGGTTTTAAAACATTTATACATTATATATATCATAAAAAAAAACTATTTGTTGTACATTGCACTGTTTGTTCAGCTTAAATTGAAATTATTGATTGATAATGAGCATAATGGTGAAAGGAATTTGCTACTTTGTATTTGTTTGCATGTTGTAAGATTCTTTTGCTGCTTCTTGAATATCGTTTGCCGTCACATTTTAGGTGCTTCAAGATGGTTCTATACGTAAAGTTTTTCTTCCGTCACTTCCCGAGTGTTCCTTAGGTAAGAACAGCTTCCTTGAAATGTTCTACTTACAACACATTTTTTATTTGACATGAAACTAATTTTAATCAAGGATACGTGTGGTCAAAATATGTAGACCTGTTACTTACTCAGATGTAAACAAATTGATATTTCAACGGAAGACCTCCAACAACTTTTCTAAATTAACTTTGAAATAAATTTCTATTTAACAATTAGATTAACAATCGCCTTATCTTGACCTTATCTCTCCTTAGTTCATCCTTTGAGGAGTTTCATTATCTTCAAAACCCTTTCAAACGAATTTTATCCACGACTCATTTACAGATTTCTTTGATTCTCAGTTACTCGTTGCCTGGAGGTGCTAAGATTAGTACTACCAAAAGACACTGCTATGCAAATAATTGCTGAACATTATACAAAGAGGAATACTGCTTCTTCCCATGATAACTTGGACTCGGCAAAAAGCTCTACCGTTGTAGAAAGTGAAATTGAACTATTTTCTAAGGTGATGCTAAAGATTGCTGGTTATCCTGAAGAGATAAGTAACCCCAAAGAGGTAAGGTTAGGTGACAATAATAATACTAGTCAGTAACGGACTCTTACGATACTATTCAATAACGGACTATGAAGATACTAATCAGTGACGGACTTTATAAAATAACTTAGATAATACGCGCGCTCTGATTGGTTAATAGGTGTGTTTGCATTAGCCTGTGCAAACATGGTTTTGACGTTACGTTTAAAGGAGACCGGCTATAAAGTTTTAAGTTTTTTTTTTATTCAAAATGTCACATGACGAATTGCCAAACTTTGAAATTAAATTCAACTCTAACGAAGTTTATACAGAAAAAGAGCCTCCACACAAAAAAAAAAAAGACGGCCGCTTTGTCAGCTTGGACGAAACTCAGCTGAATTAGTTACTAGAGGGAGCTCGAGAACTCCCACAACTCATGTCGTAAAGGTTTTCAAAGGTACGTTAATTGTAAAACGATATTCAAAAGTTTCCTACCAACATTTACTCTTGAAGTTATGAACTAACTACTTCTTTTTGGGGCGAAAATTAAATTTCATACAATGTTTTTTAAAAACATCTTTTTCGTTAAAATTAATGCAATTTGTATAGTCGCAATGTAATGTTTCTCAAAGCCAAACAAACCTCAGCGAGATAAAATGAGACATATTATATTCATTGCGTTGAGATTTTTATTACAACAAACCAACGAAAATAAAATATTTGAACATAAATTAAATATCTGTTTGTTTGTGTTTTTTGCTTAGAGTGGGCTACTGAAAAGGGATTTTCTAAAAAACTCGAGTAGTTGACCTTCGAGGAACTTGACGAAATCCTAAAGAAATTTTACGTTGAAATGAGAAATAAAAACGGGGAAGGATATTCAAAAGCACATTACTTTGTTTAGGAAGCGGTCTTGAAAGATTTTTGAATAGACCTCCACGTAACAGGGGAATTCAGATATCTAAAAATCCAGCCTTCAAGAATTCAAACATGATGCTCGATGCTAAGCTGAAAAGCCTCAAACAAGTCGGTTAACACAGCGTACATCACAAACCTGCCATCAAACCACAAGCTCTCAGAAAATTGATTAGTAGCAGTACAATAAGTCCATCAATACCAAACGGGCTTCTGATGAATGTGTGGTTTCACATAACTCTCTTCTGGTGCAGAAGGGGCCGTGAAGATCGGAGGAATTTGTCTAAAAAAGTTTTAAGTTCCTCGCGGATGAAAACGGAAAGCTGTATGCCATGATGAGTCATGATGGGCCAGTAGTAATGTAAATGGGAGAGTTTTGGCGCATTTTACCAGAGAGCACAAAACACATGAAATTTACTGGATCTCAGGGTCGGATTTTCAGTTTTTATAATCTCATGCTGCCTGCTCCAGATGAATTGAAATTGAAATTGTTTATTTACCACTTTGGCAGCTATAAAAATGGATAACAGTGGAGGTCAGTATAACTTACAGATATTTTGACGTCACAAACTCGGAGAAACGCTTAGTATTAGGCACATGCCTATATGCCTCTGGAATATTTCTAACTAGTTCTGTGGATAATCCCCATATATAAAAAATAGCAGCTCTCAAATTTTGGGGAAACCGGTGAGAACCGGTTCTGGGAAATTTAACTGATTTTCAAGGGAACCCCCAAATCTGTAAAATGGGGGACTCAAAATGGCAAACCACAGTTATATGATCATCGGAACTTTAGTGGAGATGATCACGTGTTCAATAGATCGAGAGATCGGTAGCATTAGCTAATTGATCCTATCTTTTCATAATATGAACAAAATGGCGCACCTCAAATTCTTGGAAAACCAGTTCTAGGAATTTCAACTGATTTTCAGGGGAATCCCAAAATCTGTAAAATAGCGTACACAAAATATCACATACTAAAATTGAATAAAATAATACATTGAAAATAAATTGAATATCTAAATTCCTTTATCCCAATACTTGATAAAATATTTGAATATAGAAATAATTTTCAGTTCCGATAAAATTTGTTGGCATCATCTGTGTGACTTTGGCTTCATCGCATGACAGAGGCTGTGAGCAAGTCATACTTTGTATTCTAGAATCTTCTAAGGGTCATTGGCAAGTTCAGACATGTTCACATTTAGGGGATTTTAAAAATTAGTAAATATTCTAAATAGATTTAAAGAGAAGGCTGTTGGAATATATTACAAATAGTGAAGCAATAGATAATAAGTGGTCTTATATATATAATAGTCATCAAAGAAGGACAATTGCATGACTAATTTGCAATTATTAACACCTCAAGAAAATTGTAAAAAAGCGGTGAAAGATCGCGGTTATTGATATGCTAAAAATAATCATCAGTATACAAAGTGTGTGAGAGCAATTAATTGTAACACAAATGAAGTTTCATATTATAATAGTTTGTACGTGGTAACTCAGCATCGTGGTATTAAACCGGGTTTAGTGAAATCGGTTTACGAAAATCTGAACTATTCTAAATCTGGTATGTCAAAAAAGGATGGATGCCGATATAAATTTGAATATATTTGACTATATAAAACCTGCGAATAAACAACCAAGGAAAGTAACCGACGAGGATAAAAAGGGAACTCTCAAAACAAGGTGTCAGAATATTTACACATGTTTGAGATGTAATAGAACAATGAAAAATTACTGTAATTATCAAAATAACAAAAAAATGTAAATAATATTGCAAAAAACATATTTTTGGCTACCAAACAATTATTGACAGGTGTTATACCTGGACGAATTATAACCGGCATGTTTAGCCTAATATGGTAACTATAGCACCATATTGTACTAACTGTATACAGTTAAGTTTCAATACACCTCTAAAATCAGCGTGAAAAATTTATCTGAATAAAAACCAAGCTATACCGCTTAGGGTTATTGTTAACACGATAAGATTAGTCTCATGTTTTGTTTCCATCAAAGAATTACTATTCTTTTGTAATAACAACATTCTCGTCCGGTTTTCTCAATAGTTTATGAACCTTATTAATAACAACATGCAGTAGCTTAACCTTACTAGTGCCTAGATTATGCTTTATCCCTGTTTCCTTGTTCCTCATATTAATCTCATGATTTAAACCTAATTTCTTAGTTGGAGTAGCAGGTTTTAGTTCATTGTTATAACCAATGGAGCTTCAGTCTGTATTGACAACCAACCTTGACGGCATCAACCATGTGCCTGGGATATAGCTAAATGTAATTTTACTTTTGCCTTTAGCTAGTTGAAAGCGTTAAATTGATTTACTGATGTCTGTTTGCTTAATCACATCTTCCATTAATACAGGAAATTCAGTTCTAACCTCATTAGAGCTTCCACTATTACTAGATCTAACATTAACCTGAACTCCAAGCATACAATACACAAAAGCTTCATTACTTTGGTTAATTCTAGCTAGTCCTGCTTTGATTAATCCTTCAGTTTCCTTAATCACGAAATACTCATAATTTCTATCTTTATGATTATTCCGATTAAATGAAAGCAGATTACAATCGCTAGCTTTTCCTCCCTCATCAGAAAATAATAAATTTTTGCCATCAGGTTAAGTCCATTCAGTTTTGGTATTTCCTTTGTAGTGAACCAAGCATAAACATTTCCAAGTCCATGATTTTTTCTTTTAAAAAATCTAAAATCGGTATTATGTCTACCTAACTCATCACAAATTCTTCTGTAACTAGGAACATCATATCTGTTCTCAGTCTCAAAAATAGGATCACCGGGTAAAGCAACGGGACCTTGAATACCGCCCATTTTAAACAGTATTCCCCAAACAGTAGAATAGACGTGAAACCATAAGAGTGCTCTAACTTGTTCAGATATATCTTTATCAAATAACTGATGCGAAGATACACCACATGCTGTTGCTGAGCACCAAAGAGCTAAATTCAGCTGTTGTGGCCAATATTTTTATATTAGGACTAATTATAGAGGATATTACACGGTGGCGCGAACATGTGAAGTTTATTATCGAGTGGAAAAAATATTTTACAAGTGAACGCAACGAACGGGTGAAATCTTTTTTCCACGAGAAGATAAACTTTATATGTTCAAGCCAACGTGTAATTTTTTTTTATTACATAGATATGAGTGTTTTGAAAATAAAACAAACTAGACGAAAATGATCACCAAAAGTGTCTTTATTTTGAGGTAAAAAACAAAGAAATGACGTAAGCGATATCTTCATTAGTGAGGATATGGAAAATATGTCACTCGTAGATGTAGTTTCATATGAAATCCATGTGTGGCGTACTTTACAGTAAAACACTTATATCTATGTAATAAAACCAAGTATGCGATTCTTTCCCAGAATAATGTGTTATTTCGTTTCAATAAATATATCACGAAACTTTATTTGAAAAGTATAGTTGCGTATATATTATGATTTACTAACCTATCTCCTAAAGTTGTAGCTTCTTCATTCCAATCTACTTCTGGTACTTTCAACATCGGATGAGTATTTTAGGGTCAACTCGCTAGGGAACCCATTAATCAATCGTAATGCTCACTTCATTTCTGAATAGCTTGACGAATTTAAATTTTCACCGTCAAAAACAGCACTTTTTTCTCGGTTCCATCTTTTGAATTATTAAAGATATTTTTATCGTCAAACCAACCTTTTGTAGTAAATCTAGAAATATCAGCTTTGGAAACTGTTGTTTGAATCACAGTAATCTTTTAAGGTAAAACTGTGGAGTGGCGCTCGGAATTACAGAATCAGGATCTTGCTCACAATTACAATTACTAGAGCAATTCATTTCTAGTTGGAGCCTAATGTTTTACATTCTCTTCGCGAATTAGTTGTTTCAACGCTTCCATATCTACAGGCTGATTTTCTACTGAGCTTTTTTTTTTACTTTCTCTCTTATGGATTGTCTCATGCTGTAATATTTGTTAAACTCTGCTTGAATTAACAGAAAGTCCTCTTGATTGACCTTGTTGCTTTAGAAACAATATCCTTCATACTGTTATTCTTTGATTTGTATAGAGAAGCTGTGTGCTTATGTTTACTCAACTTTGGTGAAAATCGTTCCGCAAAGACTCCTGTTACCATGCTAAATACACCACACATGCATTCAGCAGCGGCTAATGATGCTTCAACAGGTAATACTATGCCAGTAAGAGAAGTACCGATGGCTGATCCAGAGAGTACATGTACAACTGATAAATTTCCAACAACTGCACTAAATTGAATTAAAATAGTACTTATCCGTTTGTATTCTTGCGAATTTTTTCACCTTGACGTAATTCTTGTTCAAGATCTGGCAAATATTTAGCTACTTGTTGTAAACGAAAATTTTCATCTATATTGACATTACCTAGAAGATCAGCAAAACCTTAAATAAACAATGACTGAATTTTTGGTAATTGTTTTTTCTCCATTGTCTTGTAAAATATTAATTGTAAGTTCGTGAATGGCAATCATTTGTTTGCTAGTAGCTAATGAAGGATAAAAAACACAGAATTCCTCAGACGTTTTATAAGTAGCTAGTAGCTGAGAAGGAGAATCTCTTCCTCTAACTAAATTGGTATATGAGAAATGAGAATTGACTAAGTTACAATACACTAATAGAATTTCATTAAAAGTTTTTATTAGAAAAGTATTGTTAGCTTTAATAACCCGAGGTACACCAAGCTTTTAATGTAGCTCCTTTGTTAGGATAAAATTTTACCGCATTTGGTCGGTCCGGTGATAATACAGTTGGAAGGAATCTTGTCTCTTAATTTTTCCATATTTTATATTATATATTAACCTTTTTAGATTAATACATTATTGGTTTGAAGCTGGCATTCCTTACTTTCATTAAAGCATCTGCAACAACAAAAATATAGCAATTGATATCAGCTGTTCCACCAACCTTACGAGTAATTTCAAGCTTCATTCCATCACTGGTATTATTCAGCTGCAAACCATTACCAGGAATCTTATCATCAATTCATAGCAAAAACTTATTGTTAGTGTAGAATTCTTTTGTTTGATACCAGAATCTTTCCAATTGAATCTTTTCTTGACTGATTCCCAAAAATCGGTTGGAACCATACCTTTTGAATACAGCCTGTTTGACATGCCGCCATGTTAATACTGATTGTCTTGATGTTAGTGTTTACAAACTTTTCAGAATCTCGTGCACCTGTTGTTTGATTTTCTGTGAATAACATCAATATTCCCATCATTGAACTACTTGGAAGGTTAATTTCTTCATTTATCACCGAGATATTTGGTTTACTGATAATAAAGATCTTGTGGAGAATGATGTTTTAATAGAAGAACCCTTTTTCCAATTTGATGAGAAGATTTTGCCTCTTGAGAAAGATATTCGCTTGTCATACCATCGTATTCTAATTCCAAGTTAGTAATTTTATAATTAGGAGCTTTTATGGTATCAGAATAAACAACAATATGAGATACAGGCGCCAAAGTTAACTCAAACTTAAGCGGGTGAGACAATGAAAAAGGATTAATATTATGAAGAGCAGCTAGAGATACTTCATTACCATCAGAAGTGCTCTTATCTACAGCATTTGTACGAAGTTTCCTAATATTTAATGATGATATCCCATGTTTCAGGCGATCTGCTCGTTCTTTTTGTGCTAGGTAGAGATCTCCATAAGTTTTTAGTAAATCATATCTTTGGCAATCTTAAATAACCTCTCCGGCAAACATAGTTTTCATTCTTGTGATAAGGTTCCAGCCTACATTGTTGACAACGTTATTATTATCATGACCCTCAACATTCGTATCAACCTTAGCCCTTTCAGTGCCAGTTGTATTTTTAAATTCTCCCAACCTGAGCCCATACTTTTCATTGAACAAATTTGAGAGAATT
>JANCMA020110821.1:0-14777 GCA_024336925.2 Zoanthus solanderi
TTCTTCTTGTTCTTGTTCTTCTTGTTCTTCTTTTTCTTGTTCTTCTTGTTCTTCTTGTTCTTGTTCTTCTTGTTCTTCTTGTTCTTGTTCTTCTTGTTCTTCTTTTTCTTGTTCTTCTTGTTCTTCTTGTTCTTGTTCTTCTTGTTCTTGTTCTTCTTGTTCTTCTTTTTTTTGTTCTTCTAGTTTTTGTTCTTCTAGTTTTTGTTCTTGTTCTTCTAGTTTTTGTTCTTGTTCTTCATCATCTTAGGATATTTTTGTGTGCATGGTTCTATATAATATGAAATACTGTATATCAGGGAGAAGACATACGATGGATCTTAGTCTAGCGGCATCAGCTCTAGCGGGACTGGCCAGCACCGAAGACTTCACCCAAGTGAAGTTACGTAAAACAGAAGGACCACAGGAGAAGCTCAAAGATGAATACAGAGGAGTCAAACCGGTCATGCTCATACATATTAAAGGTACTAGTATTTAACACGAAAGTCAGGTAAATATTTGTGAGGTATTTGTTATTAAGGTAATAAAACATCATCGTGCGTGTTTCTAGACCGTAATATAAAACGCTATGACGTAGGAGAACACAAGAAAAGCGTTGAGGGAAAACGAGGCAAAGCCGAATTTTCTTTCTGCTTTTCGAGTGTTTCTACACGTGATAGCGTTTTCTATTATTGTCTAGCAACACAGGCGATACTGTTTTATTCCTTTTGGAAAATAACTTCACTTCCATCCTTCTGAAAAACTTTTCTTCCGTTGCGTGACGTCATCCCTTGATTTCTATTCAGTTTTATAAAACTGAACTAAGCCAATCAGCGTGCGTTATCTCGCGCTTATTTTTAAAAGTTATTATCTGCGGTTTTTGTTTCCATTTATATTTTTATAGTTAGTACATAAATATTTTTGGTATAAGTTGGTTACATTAAATCAGTCGTCTTTAAAATAGACCTCTTACCATTTTTAATGAGCGGATAGATGTATATTGTAAAAAAATCTAAGAAAGAAATCTCACCATTTAGTTTGTACAAATCAGTGTTCTTGGATAACATCTATGGTGATGATAAAATAATAACAAGAACCACGAACATAATGTCCAATTTCATGTGCGGTTGAATCAGTAACAGCTGCGACAGGCCTGGAGAAATTTTTAGAAACCAGTTTTTGTTTCCTTTTATCTGATGCATGGGAAACTGTCGGAAACCAATTTTTGGTTCCGTAAATTTTGATCATGGGAACTTCTTTTTATAAAGGAGACTAAAAAATAGGGTTTGATGTTTATAACACATGTAAGTACATTTCTAGTAAGCAAAAACATTACGTCTTTTGACTCCATGTATAGCTGCTATATATGGAAATGATAGTTTATTAGTTATAATTCGGTATATTTAAATAGCTATCTGAACTACACTCTTCTGTCAGTCACACTTGATGCTTTAACACTTTGCAATAGTCATTATTGTATTTCTTACAAATTTATACAACTAATTCTGTTGTTATCGCCATTGAAAACCATTTTGGGGCTTCCGTCATTTTGCTAGTACGGCACCGACACGTAACCGTGAAATATCCTGGTCTGCTGAAATTATTCTTATGTTCAACAATGTTAATGCGAATAACCCACGAATTTAGCGAGTTGTAATTTAGTAAAGTCTCGTTACCAATAGCTCATTTTGTTGAAACCAGGTCGCCGTTCAGTACAGACGAGATTAGTGGAACCTGCACAGAAATCTTTAAACTCAGGCGACTGTTACGTACTGGTAACCAAGGATGAGCTGTTTGCATGGATTGGAAACGAGGCAAATGCTTTTGAAAAGGCCAAGGTTTGAAGATCCCGTTTTTTTAATTATTTTTTCAAGTTATTATATTAGTACAATGCTGGATAGATATCCAATAACTTTTTTTATTCTCAGTCTTAGTTTCTCCAGGAAATAGCATTGACCATGATAGTTTTAACCAATGACATGTCAAACAAAGACGTGCGACTTGTAACGCTATCTAGTGGCGCAAAAAAATTTTCGCCTGCCTTTGTGTGGCTTCAAATGATTTGGGTTTGCTGCTAGTTTGAAGTTACTTTTTTGGCCCGTGTGAGTCGTGGAAAACTTGGAATCCATCTTTCAAAACCTGCATTGTCAGGAAATTTTGATTAGAATTGTGTAAAATAATTGAAAAAATAACAAGAGTGCGAACCCTCCGGAATAGTTTCTTTCTACAAGGACAGATCTATGAGTGTTGTTGTTCTGCAGGTAACTGATATTGCTTCGCGTGTGTTAACAAAGCGAGAACTGGACTGCAAGGCAAAAGACATTATGTATATTAACCAAGAGAGCCAAGAGAACGATAGTTCTGCGGTCAGAAGGTTTTATAAACTCATCAATGGGGATCCACATAGTGAAATCAGAGGTAACTTATTGTTAATTAAGAAATAAAACATGTTCTCCGTGCCTTTACAGCCTAGTGAAAACCGAGGCAAACGTCTTGGAGAATTCGACTGCGTCTCGGGTTTTCACCTGCTCGAGAATTCTCACAAACTTTGCCGAGGTTTTCACCAGGGTATGAAGGCACGGAGAACATGTTTTATTTCTTTTATAAAATTATTCTTTTCCCTCTTAACAAAGAGAAAGACGTTATACGAAGCGCGTATGTATACTTAAATTTCTTTCATGAAACTGCAACTTCTCACAACTTGGAGACAGAGCCAACCATATTGCTAACGTCATTTTCGTGCTTCATAGCTCTCTGAAAACACTTGTAGACCAATCAAAACGCACGTACTATCCAAATTATTTTATAAAATGTAGTAAAAGCGCAATGCTTGTGGGACGTGGCTATAAAGATCAACGTCAAGTATAGATAGCACAAATGTGCTAGTTGCTAACTTGAATCTACCAAGGGGTGAATCCTGCTACTAACTTGAACATAATGCCCATTATCGTGGCTTCACGTAAGCTACTAGCACATTATCTATACTTAACTTATTGTTAAAATTTGAGTCTCAAACAACAAAAGCAGTTTTCTGTTTAAATATTACAAGAAGTAAAAACTGACACTTTATTCTTTATTCAATCTGATGTTGAATAGAGGACAATTTCCATGCCCATGTTTTGTATGAGCATTGTTTGGGGGCTTCTTCCCCATTGAGAGAGAGAGAGTGCCAAGTTATTGTTTGGTATTTTCACATTTATTCATCATGACTAGAGCCATCTCTGTTGCAAAAACATAACAAAAGTGTTATTCTTTTTCGTTTTGGGATTCAAGAAACATAACTTATCAGATTTGTCTTGCTGTAGCCGCAAGCTCCATTGCTAGGGATGAAGATTATGAAAAGGGTATGATAAAGACCAATATGGTGTACAAGGTTCAGTGGACAGAACCCCCACGACTGGTACCTGTGGAGGACATGTGTGGGCATTTGCCGCAGTTTAACATACTTGACACTAAGGAGGTAATAAAGAATATTTAGAATTTATAATACCAAGATCACAATTCTTTAACTATACGTCAAGTATTTCGGATATTTCCTTCATTCTTACGAAAACTGTACATTACTATATTCTCTAAGAAATTTGTACATTAAGTACAGCATTCTGTAGGAAAATTGTACTTTCTCTTGGAAATTTGTACATTAATACATTCTGCAGGAAAATTGTACATTGATATATTCTCCAGGAAAGAAACGTCATGTTTAGTGCCTGACTCCATGGCGAGTCAGGCAGCCCAAGCTATTCTTGCTTAAGAACAGTTTGGTGTTGGAAAAGATGCCGTTTTTTAAAATTGTGAAAATTTTTCTACAAAAGGCAGAAACCTCAGTTTTGTGTTAAGTGTTTGTTCTCAACGCATTTCTAGATCTTTGGAGATATTTAACATAGGTTTTCCCGAGAAGATAATCAAAATCAAACGCACTTCAATAATTGATTATTCATAGTAATATTTTAATTATATAGCGCTTATTAAAAGTGAAAAAGTTTATCAAATGCATCGAAAAATAAGACAATACAATTATAACAACTAATAACAATTGGCATAGTATCATTAGGATTGTCAACATTTACGATAATTCAGTGATTTTGTGTTTCAACTTTCTGATTTAATCGCGCAGTAGCCGCACGCGCTGTTAGAGCGCCGTTTATTGAAATTGGAAATAATCAAGGTGATTTGATATCACGAACTTGCTTCGTTCTTAGCGGAGTGTGTTTGTTTGCACATGAGTGTGACAGAAACGTTATTTATGTCATTAGATTTGTTGTATTGTTCCAGACCGTTTCAATTTTACAGAGCAATGTTGTGTCATGAAAACTAGCAGAACAAAAGTATACTAGTGTAAGGAAGGTTCAGAAATGGTCTTTTGAAAGAAGAATCCGTGGGGACCATCGAGTTAAGCATCTGTAGTATACTCTAACTTGTAAGGCGACTTTAGAAGGGGTCAAGGGAAGATGGGTCAGTGTGATCCCGATAGGATGGAGGGATAGATCCATTAGAGCCCCAGTGATTGAAAGGAATGGGGTTGGGGACTAGTGTGGGAAAGGGACATGTACAATGGGATCCCGATGGGAGAGGGTGGGGTAATTCATTAGGGCCTCGGTTGTGGAAGGGCTGTGTTGAGGCCTATATTAATTCCTTTGCTTCCTAAAGTTTTATGATAATGTAGGTGTTTCTTTTGTCAATGTTAGGTTTTTGTGTTTGACTTTGGTTCAGAGATGTATGTGTGGAACGGCCAGCAGTCCTTGTCAGGAGCTCGCAAAACAGTATTTGCCCTAGCAAAGCAGGAGTTTGAAATGCCATTCAAGCCAAATGATCCGTATAACCCACTGTACCCATATGGTCGTGAGGATGGCTCTGAGGAAGAGGGGGATGGTAAGGCCATTCCTGCTCGACCTTCTTGGGCATTACTGGCTCGTCTTCATGAAAAAGCAGAAACTATCCTTTTTAGGGAGAAATTCTTGGATTGGCCAGATCCAACAAAGATTATCAAGATGAAGGGCCATGTGAGCTGTGGGGATTTAAGGCCGGTAAGTGGTGCTCTATAACATTTTCCTACAAATTCCGTTTTGAGAATCATATGTACAATAATTGTTTCGCTTAAAAAAAGGTGAGGCAACACTATTTGAATTACTGGCAATTTTAGAAATATTTTTGTTTAGGTGTCAATCTTTCAACCAACTACTTACTGAGCGATTGGATGACATATTGATGGAACTCTATAAAGTTACTACCAGCGTCTGCTGGGAGCTAACCTGCGATGGATTAGTGTCCCGTCCAGGGGGAGTCAAAGACTCTCATCCACTTAACACTACAGAAACCTCCATGGGCCACTAGGCACGTAAAGGATTTATTTAGCTTAATTATAAAGTGAGAGTTCATTTCGTTTTTAAGAATAGTGGAAATGATTGCTCTTATTCATTTTAACTTTTGAACCCAGATGATGAAACCATAAAAAATGACCATTCATTTTGTTTGTCATGAAGAGTAGAAATGATTGGCGTTATTCATTCCAATTTTTGAACCAGTTGATGAATCCCTAAAAAATGACCATTCATTTTCTTTGTCATGAAGAGTGGAAATGATTGGCGTTATTCATTCTAACTTTTGAACCAATTGATGAATTCCTAAAAAGTGACCATTCATTTTCTTTGTCTTTAAGAGTAGAAATGATTTGTGTTATTCGTTCTATTTTTTTAACCAGTTGATGAAACCCTATAATGTGTACCAATTCTTGAAACGGTATCAGGTATCATTCATTCTGCTTTTTAGGAATGGAAATAATTAGTGTTATTCAATTTAACGTTTGAACGTTTATTTGTAATTCAGTTCTTAACCCACTACTCTGAAGTTCGAAATTATATTTAATTCTCTGTCGTATTCAGTCAATCCCTGCACCTGAACTGAAACCTTGCGATTCCAAGTTACTGATGGCACCCATGGAGCCAGTTTCCGATATGATACTGGAGGGCACAAATGTTGGGCGTGGTCATGGGGTGCCAACCAAATGGACCGGGGACTATTACAAGGAGGGGAACCTGGTGAGCACAGTGGGGGTCACAGTGTGGCACATCAACGAGTACAGACACTTTGCCTTGCCACAACACAACTATGGACACTTTCATTCAGGTGTAGAGTTGAATTCAAAATCATTTAACTTAATCAATTTTAGATACATTTTGCGTCATCCTCCAGAAAATACAACCATTCAGAAAGAAGAGTTCGCAGTTGCACGATCGTTGGTTTTCAACCTATTAATCCCATCATGCACTTTCAAGCATCGATATCTAACTTTGTGCTCCCACCATGCCTTGCAAGTAGCACAATCTTGTATTTTCTGGGGTATGGTAAGAAACTTTTTTACAAAGGTTTTGTAGTGACATATCTTATTCTTTGTATTTCTTTGATATACACTTAGCCTTACAGTTTATCCTAAAAATGTTTTCGAGACTAAATATATATATAAGTAAATAAGTAAATAAATGAATAAAGAAATAAATAATATGTTTGAGAAATATTGAAATGTATAACTACAAAACTCGCCGTTTCCCTTGGAGCTAGCCAGTAAGTGTTTTGTTATACCTCCCAAAGCTCTCAAAATAGAACAATACACGGATGTCTGCGTACGACTTTATTGCAAAATGTTACAAATCCCAGCATATGAAATAAGTCACAAATCATAAATATTAATTCAAATCACAAATGTTAAATCTTCGTTGAAAACTTCTTTAGAAGATTTCGAGCTTTTGTCTCGTAGAAGCTGTTCAATTTCTTTTTCAGTTCTTTTTTGAAACCGTTTAGCTACCACGTAAAATTATTTGCTTCACGTGGCTGGCATACAAATTTGCCGCTGTTTCAAAGGTTCACGACCTGATCACCTACGAGTCGAAAGTTCAAGTCGTTGTTTCCCTTCGGAGTTTTGTTCGCCCTTGGAAGTTAAAGAGTTTGACCCATGACACGTGACACGTTTTTCTCCAATCGGAAAACGTATTTGAGTTGGGAAGTATAACAAAGCTACTTCTTTTGTTGTTTTGAAAGCGCAATGTTTGTGGAATGTGGCTATTGTGGTAAATGTCAAGTATAGATACGTGCTAGGGCTCCTTTTGTTGTTTGTTTGATTTTTTGATTTACAAGTCACAGCTTATATATAGTAACTGAAATGGCTCTTTCGTAGGTGAAGGATATGTCATACGTTGGGCTTATTTCGTTCTGGTTGATAGAATTGCATCCGACAGGAAAGCGAGGTGCCACTCAACGGTGGCTGGGCGTGTAAGAACTGCGTACTTTTTCTGGCAAGGCAACGACTGTTCAGTTAACGAGAAGGGAGCTGCGGCTGTTATGGCTGTGGAATTGGACGAAGAACGGGGCCCTCAGGTAATAATAAGTTCTGTTTATTCTTTGCTTGGTTTTTTTGATTTGATACAAGGCCAGACCAATTTGATTTCCGAGAGCAAGATTTTTTCAAAATTTGATGGTCGTTTGGACGGAAAGTCAAAAGTATCTTGTGAATACTCGTGAAGTGACCCGAACTCCCTCGGCTTTTTACGGCAAACATGACTGGCTAAAATCACGAACGAATAAATATTGGCTCAATATTTCTCAGCGACTTTTAATCGATTATATGAGCAGTGATATGATTAGATGGAATGACTTTCTATTGGTAAACTTTTTCTCCCACCACAACCGCCATTCCAATGCTCGTGGATTCTCCACTCACAAAAAAGAAATGTTTCAGTAATCGTAATTGTTTTTTTATTTTCGATACCAATAGAAACTTTTCTAATATAATAAGGAAAATCCTGCGTTTAGTTGCAAACATAAAATTATTTAAAACTTTCTTTACAGCTATTTTTTTAGCTTTTGTACAGCTTCAATCGGGCGATTAGATTTTTTTCCATATTAAAATTTCTTGGTCAATTTTTACCTGTTTCTGTTTTCTCATAAAAAGGTTGATCTTTTCCGTTCTCCCAGAAATTAAATTGGCCTTGTTTTAGTTAAGTATTGTGAACAAATAATGATTCAGCGTTTGTAAAAAATGTTCTAAGAAAAACAGAAAGTTTGTGGCCACGTTAGTAAAAAAAAATTTAATTCATTGAGACAAAAATACGTTTTAAGTGTCCTGAAAACTCTTCAAATAATACGCCTACTGTATCGCTTGCAAGTTGTTTTCCATCGTTTTTTTAACAGCCATTACTTGACCTAATTGTTTTTATAACGTGCACATGCATGCTTGAATTGATAGAATTGCACCCAGTTTAGATATCCTGCTGATAGTAACTGTTTTGCTATTTATTTTCAGCAATTTATGTCTGTTCATACACAGGGCTCCCGCGAGTCATTAAAAGTCTTTATTTTGCTGTTTGCAGATTTAAGCACAGCTAACCCAAGCTCATAATGCGTAATATAGAACATAAATATTTTACTTCGATGTATATATATGAAATAAAATTTGAAATTAAACGTTATTGTGGCACTTACTTGCTTACTTCTTGGGATATTAACTTGGAGTGGTGGGAGTCCATCTCAATACCTTGAGTAATATGACTTGAATTTACATGAGAAATATTTTTGTATGCTTTATAATGGTTGGTGCGTTTTTGCAGATCCGCGTTGTACAGGGAAAAGAACCGCCTTGCTTTTTGAACCTTTTCAAAGGTGGAATGATTATTCACCAAGGAAAGTAAGTTCTCAACAGAAACATTTTTTGGCGAAACGTGAGTTTTTCATTACTGGCTCAAAAAGGGAAAAGAGACTAGCTTTAGTCTACATTCAAAGTGCACATCCATACATCCCATTTGCACCGTCAGATACAACATTCCGCAGCCATATTGCTTTGATCATAATTATTATCCCAAACAATGCATTTAAAAACAAAATGATAACCTAAGTATTTAGAGGCTTTTATTGAAAATAACTTCTCGTAAGTAAATAACTTTAACTTCGAGTAGCATTTGAGATCCAGGTTCAGATGAAAGATAGGACACCCGAATAAAAGAATTTAAGGATACAAAGTGCGAATCTAGTCTTACACTGCACCTATAGGATGTTTCTGTTTTAAGCTTCCCCCCTCCAAGGTTGTCTAAGATATAGAATGAGGGAAGGGGCTAATTCTAAATATAAAACACAAGGTCTGTGAGCTTGTTTGATTCAGTTCTTAAACGAAGACCATCTCACTTAACAGTTTGTACTTGCGTTTTTATGTACTTGTATAACGCTTTATTGCCATAACTCACACATAAAGACTATGAATAAAATTAAATATCATTGAAAAAATTGAGTTGTGAAGAAGCAGTCAAAGTTATCTGATATGTGCGTTTTTAAAGATCATAGATACTTCTCGTGGTTAAGATTAAATACCTTGGGCCGGGTATAAAATGGGAGAGAGAGAGAGCTTACAATAATTCTGCTTTAATGGGGAGCCGGGACGATGCGATGGGAGGGAGGGAGGGAGGTGAATTAAAACAGAAAACATTATACGGAACAGACCTGTATCAGGCAGCTATAAAGACAGAAATTGTTTTCAAAGTCTGTCAAAACTACCACATCAAAGATTCTGTAAACCGTTCGCCCAGCTGTATATCATCGCAATGCCGGAAATATAGAATTTTTGATAACAAGTTACATCAATTTTGAAATTACTGATAAATTAAAGACAGACTCTACTTAACAACTAAATTTTAAACTTAGATATTTTCAAGTAATCTTTCATTTAGAATTTAATGCTAGCCAAAGATTACTTCAGTACTACAATTTTTAGAAACTTTAATTATCTCTAAGATAACATAAATTTTTTAAGTATATTCTGTTGCACACTAGTCTTTTTTTGTCTTAAATAAAGTTATAATCGTGATCAAATTTGTAAAGGCTTCTTTAAGAATATGGAAAGTAATGATGTAAGAATGTAAATTAAAAGTTGCTTAATTTAAATCAACAATTTTTATTTGAACTAAATATTCGATAATTTATTTAATATTTTCAGCATGTCCGTGCCTTCACTCTCCATCCATACTAATTATTTTCTCATTAACAGCATCGCCAGGGGCTTGTACGATCCACAGAAGTAAGTGACCATACGTCCGTACGTGTTCATTTAACCTTTAAACCCTTTCAGACCAGTCAAATCTCATTACATAACACATATACTATATTAATATTTTAGTAATGAGAAAACGTGAATTGATCAGAGAAAATAAATAATTAAAGACGCAAGAAAATTTTGCTGAATAGTTATATTAAAGAACCTGTAAATTAGTCGTGGATTCATAACGTTTGAATGGATTTTGAAAATTATTAAACTCCTTATTTAAGCATACATTTTAACATTCAATCATTGACAGCCAAATAGTAATTCTCTGGTTGAATAGAAACCGCTTGGAGCTACTAGTGCTTTGGTTGGATATTATGGACGGTTCATTTGTGCTCCTTGTGTTTCAAGTAGCTTTGTTTGGACTGGGGCTTGATTTACCCTGGTAGTGGTATAGCTTGCCAGCCGGTTCTCTGAGCGAGCGGAGAGCTTCTCTCTCCCCATTCTCCTCGTGGCTTAGAGAGTCGGCTGGCAGGCTAGGTAGTGGTACTTATACGATAGCTCGCTTTTAAGCCTCACTTGCACGTGGTTCACAGTTACTAAATCCCAAGTAACTCGGATGATTGACGAATTTGATTCTTTCTTTCATAGTTACATATTAGAGACTTTAAGAAACGAAGACGGGAGCAAAAACGACGGCAGTTAAAAAAAATTATTTTTCGTATAGGCTTTCCGTTTTAGATCATCGATAAATTTTCCCTTTCGACTTTGCTTAAGATTTTCGAACACCAAAAGGTAAAAGGTTCAGCCTCGAAGGCACACAAAGATTGTCAAATTTTGTTGTTTGACGTTCACGTTGTCCACAAAACCCCAAAAGTGAGCTTTCCGCGGCGTATCAGTGAAGACGACGGTGAGCAGGCGTTCAGCACGCTACATTCCAACGTGCAACTTTTGTTGTCATTAATTAAGGCTATTGTTCTATGCTGTTCCCGTCACCGCTGCCGTCCTCGTATCTTAAAGTCCCTAATTTAGTTTAACTTGGGTTCATATCTGCTGACTGTGACAAAAAATATATTATAGAATTATATTTCTAAGATGCAGTATTCGTTAATAACATGACAATATTACTCGATTTCCATTGGTCGAGAGCAGTGCATTTTTTTTGTAAACATCAGTGCAAAATAGAGTTAATTCATTGCAATTTACTTTCATTTTGTCGCGTTTGCATAGGTAATCATACGGTTTTTTGCTCGTTGAATTTGGAATTAATTTGCACTTACAAGTGAGTTTTTCAAAAAGCCGAAATTGCACCTTTGCATATGAATAATATAAGCATGAAAAAGTTCGTGTGGAGGAAGTTCCGAAAGATTTTTGTTGAAGCCATCTTTTTGCACTCGAGAAAACGTTTTTTTTTTTCAAAGTTTCCGTACAAAATTTTTGTCATCGTTTTACTTCATATCATTGGTAATTTACCTTGCTGTTACACTTAAACTGCACTGCTCTCAGCCATTCAGAATCGAGTAATTTTTGTGACGAAAGGCCTTATGGGGCCTCTCGTCACTATGTCATCGGTTTGAATGAGTGAATGAGTGAGTTGTAACCATTCCAATTGAAGCAGGCGTTCCTAGTGGTTATTCAAACACGTGATCGTCATCAAGGAGATATCGCTGGCTAAGAGTCTGCCTTGAGTCACATGCAGTCTCTGACTGCCTATTTTTTATGTATATTTTAGATTAATAACTAAAAAGGTTTGGTAAGAACCATTCAAATATTTTGTTTTGTTCAATTTAAAAATAAGTTTGCACTCGTGTATTTTTCAAAAATCTCAAATTATATTCGCTCTACGGGCTCATGCAATTTTGACAATTTTTGAAAAGACGCACTTGTAGATATTATTACTAAATTAAACCCTGAAGTCAGTTGTACTGTTTTCCCAAATAATGATATTATTTTTTTCAAAATACAAAGTGTTCTGTTTACCTTCAATATCGCGTTAATATTTTAGAATTGAAAACTGTCGGCCCTTTCAAACCGCGTTAATTAACTCGACGTTAAATATTCTTGTGCGTTAAATAAGTGAAAATGTTTGGTAATAAGTTTACCTCTGACGAAGGAATGCGGCTAGAAACGTAAATCTCATTCACAACTTACGGCCATTATCGTAAGATATCTAATCTTAAGTTATCTAGATTGCGCAAACATGAAAAAGAGGTACGTTTAGGGTGTGGCTGTCAATGCTGTCATTCATTCTAGTAGGACGTGCTTAGCAAGATAATATTCTTTACTAACTGAGCACTAAGACATGGCCTTTGGTAGAGGGTTTTACCATTCTTAAATATAAGGTGATCCCCAGCGCTGCGCGCCCTGTCAGTTTTGTAGCCTAACACAGCATCTTGGAATGCGAAAAAAACTGACAGAACTCCTTTTTGAAATTGTAGGCGAGACCATCTTGACGAAAACACTGAACGGTTTACAGGTTTGTTATTTTTTGTTCTCCTTTATGTTTGTAAAGGAACCATAAAAGGTTTTAGTGAAGTAACTGTGAATAGGCGATTTACAACGCAAAAATGTAAAATAACAATTGAAATTCAAATGAGTTGTTTCTTTCTTGAAACTTTACTACTAAAAACTCTTAATCTCCAAAATGTAACGAGCTCATGATTACTTGCCTTTATTCAAACTCTGACTCTGTTTGATGAAATAAAACTGGGAGTCGCTAGATTTTTTACTCTCTAAGGAATGTAATCACATTCAAAGCTTTTACTTGATATTAGAATTTTTTTAATGCGTACAAGTATAAAACTGAAATTGTTTTGATAGAGTTTCTTGAAGATAACTTTCTCAGCAAATTCCTTGTGTTGTTTGGTAGATACATCTAAAAGTCGTCTTTATGCAGTCAGAAATGAATGTGCGGAAGAAACCTGTCTGGTCCAGGTAAAGGCAGAGTAAGTGTCCGTTTGTAGTTTTTGTGTTTTGGGGAGCTCAAGTTTATTTTGGGTGGGCGTGGTTGGCGCAGTTGGTAAGATCTCTGCCTTCCAACCTCAAGATCCCCAGTTTGATCCCCGGCTTTGCCAAGATTTGAACTAATTTGTGCGACTTTCTTTCCCGCCTAAGCTAACTCAGCTTTCCATCCCTCCGGAGTAGGTAAATGAGTACCAGCGTCTGCTGGGAGCTAACCTGCAATAGATTAGTGTCCCTTCCAGGGGGAGTCAAAGACTCTCATCCGCTTAACACTACAGAAACCGAAGATAAGCGCCGGCTCTATGGGCCACTTGGTTTGTTAAGGATTTGGCTTGTTAAAGTCTCTATCGCTTTTTTAAGCTTTTAGATGAAACTATTTTCAACTATGAAGTCAGAATTCGATGAATCGAAGAAACATTCCGCACCTAAGTATACTTTCCAATCAAAAAAAGTTTGAAATTTAAATTTTGATGGGCGGAATAGCAGGGGACTAGTACCTGTGACGTAGCAGCAGTAATTAAGACGTTCTTTGTTGTGATTAGTGTTTTACAAGAAAAAACGTGACAAACAAAGCACTTCAAACTGAATTTCTCTGTTTTACGCCGTGTTTTAGACCGTAAACGATTTTAAATTGTTGTGTTGACAGTGTTAATATTCAACCGCAAGCTACACAAGTACCTTCTATGTCGTCACACCAGGGCTTCATAATGGCATTAACGTTCAGTCAAAACACGACAGCAGTCATAAAATTGTCTTATTTGCACGTTTCAGGACTCAAAAAACATAACAGGGACCGCATAAAACTGTTTAATTTTTGAAATTTAGTATTACTAAAGGGTTCTATTTTTCATCTAAAAGATAAAAAAAGCGATGTAAGGACTTTAGAATATTGCTTGTTAAATTGTTGTTACATATATCTTTCAGTAAGAGTCTGGTATTTTAGCCGAGGGTTAAAAAGTATACCTTATATTTGTTTGTCATTGTCTGGGTTTCATGATAGTTGTTACCGTTAAACTACTGCTTATTTTTCTAATTGAATCCGATTACAATTCTCGTTGCACTTTTCCACTTTTGCGTTTAACTGCTGCCTTTCTAGGACTGTAGGCTCTCTGACAATCTGCCGTGCGGGGCCTCGGGTTTGATTCCCTGCTAAACCAACACAGCACAACAAAACTGTCACGTTGTTAAAACAATAGGTAAAGAGAAGACGTAAATTACTAAACGCCAAATTCTAGTTTTTACTCGCAAGAAAACGTTAAATGGACATGATGGGCTCCTTCTCTAGGCATCGTAGGTATAGTAACACAGATTACGTAAATGCAGTTTTAACCAATGGAAAACACTAAACCAAAGTTGACCCCGACTCTCAACCAATCAAAAACCACTTCCTCCGATACGCACAGAAACGCCCACAGGATGACAGATGTTGGTTCAGTGCGGCTGCTTCGCATAGAATGTTTATTTAAAAACCAACTTGCAAGGATTAATTGACAACATACTGATTTCAAAATTCAATAAATTGTTTCAGTATTAACTGTTTGAATTAGGTCAACGTCTTTACAAATTAATTATTTTAGGAAAATTACAACATTTTTAATACGATAAAATATGTTTCAAACACCTCCGTGTTCATCGTCAGTTACTGGAGGAAATAAATTACACGAGTGCTTATAAAGACTTAAAACAATATGGTTTTTACCTACGTTACAATGTCAGAAATGTCAGAATTATGGAATTACGTAAAAAGACCCAAATTAACATGATTTTCTTTTCTTTTGTTTTATGCACAGTTGAGAGCACTCTACTGGAATTTTCACTGCTA
>JANCMA020110925.1:0-14774 GCA_024336925.2 Zoanthus solanderi
ATAAGTTGAACACCGTAAATTTGGGTACGCATAGAATTGATGAAATGACATGAAAGTATATTAAATGCGTTCGGTGTATATATATAGAATGAAAGAAGAGAAAGCAATTTTTAATTTTTATGTGGGGTTCGATTCCCGCCAAGTTACCTTATTATCTTTGTAGTTCTAGATATGGTTGTACCTCATTATTTTGGACACAGTTGTTTCAACTTCCCATAATTTGAATTATAAATTGTTTTCCTTAGTTTTTTCCTACCATTTTGAGTCATTGCATTATGTTTTCTTTTTGAATTTTGATATTTCCAATTCGAATTCAGTTCTTTAACTCTACTCTTTTATTTTGTATTCTAATAACAAAGCCCCTGAGGGAGGACTCCCAACTTTTTGGGGCAGCAATGCTCCTCAGAAAATTGCAACGGAACCCCTAAGAGGTACTAATCTGGGCGTGGCTCAGGTCGAATTTAAACCCTAAGAGGTACTAATTACTTGTCTGAATTAATCTCTGAAACAACAGCTACAAATCAAGTCGGCAATTGCTTTGTTTGATTTAGTCTCTGATATAATCTAACTACACTGTTATGATTGACTAATTAGAGTTAGATGAACTGCCGATACGCAATTTATGTCTCTGTTTGTATGTTACTGAGGAAACATTAAAAGGTACAGCACTTTATACAAATGTCAAAATTTGGCTCAGGTACCCTAATTGGTAACAAATCTTTACCCCTAAAAGGTTTGACGAGCATCCCCGCCAGAAAAAGTTGGGATTATCTACCCCTCGGGAACAAAGGAGTCTGGCAAGCATCAGAAGATGTCAGAATGCAGTGTGAAAATAGTTATTCATTGTCACAGTGCATATTACTCAGTCTGCTGGCCCCGTCAGATATCATCTTACTGTTTAGCCTGATGGAAATAAACTGGTGCATCACTATATGGGTCAGCTCGTCTTCATCGAGAAAATTCTAAGCACGTATTTATATAGCGTAATGCATTTAATGTTGAACCGATTATATAAACCTAACTATTTTCGCTTTCATTAGAAACTTTGAAAGAAGGAGATTGACTTTCTAGTAAATTTATTTCTGTCCTCTGGTTAATCAACGTTTGACTATCGTCCTGTGTTTCTTTTTACTTGTTAACATTTATTACTCTTCTCATTTTGCTGCACAGAATCAGATCAGACCACCTTTCATGACCCACCTCTACTCTTTGACATCGAATCTGATCCAGATGAATACTTTCCTTTATCGATTGAACATTTCCCACAAATTCTTGCCAATGTGTCGCGTGCTTTAGAGGCACATTTCAACAAAAGAACAAACAAGTGGATATCACAGTTTGATAAGCCCATCATGCCATTATATTTTCCTTGTGCTGCAACACCAAGTTGCTACCAAGAAAACAGAGAGCAAGAAAATTACGATGATTGGTTTCCGGACGTTCAGTTCTATCCGTCATCAGTCGAGCGCAGAGCATCTTTAGAGCATAATTTAGAAGGAATCAGAAAGACACCTGTATTTAGGAGAAAGGGTAGAAAAAGACTTCATTTATTCAATAACTGTTCGAAGTTAACCTTTTTAAAGGTTATTGAGCATTTATTAATGAAAAGGGAAAAATCAGTTTCTCTTTCCTCGAAAACCTTTTGTGAAAATTGAATAGAAATAGATATTTTTTCCGGCTCTACAGAATCACCAGTTCCTAGCTTTACTATCATCACCATCATCATCATCATCATCATCACCGTCACCATCATCATCATCACCATCATCACCATCACCATTACCATCATCATCATCATCATCATCACCGTCACCATCATCACCATCACCATTACCATCATCATCACCATCATCATCATCACCATCATCACCATTACCATCATCATCATCATCATCATCATCTCAACTGTCATTCTTACTTTAATCATCATCATCATCCTAGCCTGCATTAACGCTATCGTCTTTTCTGCTTGCTTATTGTCACAACCGTTTTGTATGAAAGTCGATTGTGGATGCCTTTCGCCTCCGAGCTAGGGGTGGATCCATACAAGTGCGAAAGTTTCCAGAAACTAGTCAAACCTTTGATAATTATTCATTTCTGAATTGATTTTATTTTTTCAAAGGTTTTCGTCATATTTTATTCTTTTTTTTTATTCAACAGTACAACATTAGCTTTTAGTTTTCCAAAACAATTACCATATTTGGTTGGAGCGTTATTCATCAGTATTTTAGAATGACTATAAAAGTACGAACAATATACGTAATGAAATTTACTATTGATGTTGATATGCATCGTCTGAAGACTTATTTGCCGCTATTTGGGTTGAGTTTACTCTTTACTATAGTTTGTGAAATTCGACAGATCTTGGCTTTCTAATACTAAATGTTAGCGTTCGTGCGCATTTTAAAGGCAGTAGTCACTTGTATAAACTCTAAGGACATGCCTATGTGAGGGTCTCAATAGGGTTTCTGATACTAAATGTTAGCGTTCGTGCACATTTTAAAGGCAATATTATTTTGTATAAACTCTACGGACATGCCTGTGTGAGGGTCTCAATAGGGTTTCTGATACTAAATGTTAGCGTTCGTGCACATCAGGACAAGATCCCACGTGGAGTTTTCAAATGCACTCCGAGTCTGTCAACTTTCACCATCTGTAAAATGTTATGTAATTGCTCACATACAACTCCATTTATAAATAATCAATGTTATTCTTTAAACGTCTTGGTAAATATCGGAGACCCGAAGCAAGTGAAAAACAATTAAAAATCAAAGTACAGAATTCATAAATAAGAGCTATGAATAGAGATAGAAGACATCTGTCGGACCTGGATTGACTTTCCTTGATTGCACAACCAAAGAAGCATTTCCAAATTTTTAAAATCACTGCTAGTTGACATACTCGTCGTCTGAAATCTGTTGGGTTTCAAGGATTAAAAAATACAACTAAATTACTAAGTGAGACTGATTCGGCATTTGACAGGAATCTTATGCTTTTGTCAAAAACTTTTTCTTTTTTTAAAATTTTTGTGTTTTAAAAGTGTCAAAAGTTGTGAACTTCGTATTAAAAGCATTTTTATACATAAAGCGGCAAAACGAACAACAAAATCAGACGTTTTGAAGTACAAGCTTTATTTATAAGAACCAGTAACTTTCGGCTGAGGCTGTGCTGTTCGATTCCCGCCAAGGGCTTAAAAATTGTTTTCTCTTCTTTCATTCTATATATATATACCGAACGCATTTAATATACTTTCATGTCATCTCTAGTAGAGTAGCCAATCAGAATGCAGGATGTGTTAGACCGTTCGTGTTAGACCGTTAGTAGTAACCAATAGTAATATTAGTTAGTAATATTAGTAATAGTAATATTAGTTAGTAGTAACTAATAGTAACTTATACTAATAGTAATTAGTCGGGCTACGGGCAACGGCCCGACTTTAGTTTTACCTTTTTGCCAATGTATCTATCTGTCACGTCGCGTTTGGTCAATTACTTAGTGTAAGATCTCGTGAATTTTCCCAAAAAATGCACAGGAAGCCCAAAAGTCACAATTATAATTACAGTCATGCTCCGATGATGCAAATGCAAAAACCAACTTATCTATCAAATTTGGTGTTTTAATTTCTCCTGCAACTATTAACCCTCCCGTTATTCATTCTATTGACCTTGTATTGTAGCCCGACTACACGCTTTTAGAGCGTCTAGTTTTTAAAAAAAGGCATCTGTTGCTTGTTTAAATGGTAAGAATCTGGAATTTTCGACCAAACTGGGAGAGTTGGCATATAATTATGTTTGATAGTTGGTCGTAATTTGAGAGTAGAATTGCTTAAGGTTTAGTGATCATAATTTGTTTTTTTTTAGCCTAAGAATGTTTTTTAAATTTATATATATTTTTAATCTTTTGTAAAAAAAAAAATTTTTATTTACCTTTTTTCAGATGTTACCCGAGATGAGAGAGACCTTATTTGGGCGAAATAAAACAAGGAAATTTCTAAACTGAATTTGTTCGTAGCAATAATGATAGATATCTAAAATAGCATTGAAATCAGTAATTTGACAATTTAATATTGTTGTATTGTTATCTAGGTATAATTTATTCAATTTGAAAACAATTTTCTGCCTCAAGACTCAAACTTGTTGGTAGTGTTCATTTCACTTTGTTATTGATAATAATCCCAACAGTTTTTAATGGGGAAGAAACTTAAATTGATGTCTAGTTTTCTGTTTCTCTTTATTATCATTATTATTAATTTTTGTGACTAGAAAAATGGCAACTATAAATGACAAAATGATTAGATGAAAAATAATTTTATTATTAAATATATATTCTGAGCTCAAAGTTTATTTTTGGCTTTGGGGAGCATCTGTGCTACATTATGGTACGTTGATTCTGTTTTTACGAAATTTTGAAAGCTTGTACTGTAGTAATGCAAATAAACACTTTGTAAAAGAATAAAGTATATTGTTGTCTGCGCATGGACTTATCTGGGATATAATTCATTGAATGAAAAATTGTTATTCAGTTCTTACCTTGAAGAAAAAATCTCTTAAACCAGATTGTTAAGACATGACTTTTTTCCTCTTTTATCTCACATATGCAAGTAGCAAATAAATGTATTTAAAAGTGGCCACACTTGCACATGTCAGCAGATTCTTTACAAAACTGAAGAATCTGGGATGGAATTGAAATGTTGTTAGAGAAGAAATAAATACTGGAATCCACTTGGTAAACAACAAAGAAAACATTCAGACACAAGAAAAGCTAAATCCTTCACGAGCCTAGTGGCCCATAAAGCCAGTGCTTATCTCCGGTTTCCGTAGTGTTAAGCAGATGAGAGTCTTTGACTCCCCCTGGACGGAACACTAATCCATCGCAGGTTAGCTCCAAGCAGATGCTGGTACTCATTTACCTACCCCTGAAGGATGGAAAGCTGAGTTGGCTTAGGCGGAAAAGAAGGTTACACAAATGTTCAAATATTGGCAGAGTCAGGATCAAACTGGGGACCTTGTAGTCCGAAGGCAGAGATCTTACCAACTGCGCCAACCATGCCCGCCCAAACAAGAAACACAAGAAATATGTTACTTTATATTATTTTTATCCTTGTTACGTTATACTTGCATTTGACTATATTGTGTCTCATGCACATAATGAAGAGGTTGTCAGTCGAGTTGAGATGAGCTCAGTGCATTCAGTTGGACCGAGCTCGGGCTTTTTAGGAACACAAAAAATTTATTCGTATATGCGACCAGCTGATTGTCAACTTTGAACCCTGATATTAAAATCCAGAAGTGGTACCATGTTTTAGGTATCTCATGTTAGAAGTTTTATTCCTCCAATCTGTCCCTATAAAATTATAAATTGATATGGTAAAAAATGTTCTCTCTTAAAGATTTCTAATCTAAAAATAATTTCTAATTACTGTAAAAAAAAGTAAGATACATTGGGAGAATTTAGAAACCGATCTGAAGTCATTTTTAGTGTGTTTGCATTTGGGGTCTTCCATTACCAATCATCAGTATCAGCGTAAGATTTAGTAAAAATAACATACAAACTGCGGTTATAAACATAACGAGACGCATGCTGTACAAAACTTTATTTATAAACTTGAAGTTTCGTATGCATCAACATACATCTTCAGAAGTAACGGTTACCTAAACTACAATTAAATTTAAACAAGAAAACTAATACCAAATAAGGAAAGTAATGACAGTGGAAAAGTAAATGAAAATAAACAGACTTAGTTAAATCTGCTGAAAAATATATAAAAATAGCTAGTAGAGAAGTAGTTTCTCACTGGCAACATTTTCATTAAGCGCTGGTTTTAAATCGCGAATTAGCAAAGTTTCCTTAATTTTACAATGAATATCAAACTGTCCAGTGGCTAAAATGTCAAAGTGATGCCATTTAATCCTGTGATGTTATAATTAACTGAAATGTAATGGGCACCTGACTAGATTAGCTCATAGTTATTTTGGGTGTCCAACCACTATAACTACGTTTTATTTCTTAATGTTTAAATCACACATCGCTGTAAATATTGTGGAAATAAACAATGTTGTTGTTGTTGACCATGACAAACCAAAATCTCTGGAGGGAAGGGAACAAAAGGGATGAAGCGCTTGATTTCTAGAAAGATATATTTAAAATATGCACAGAAAGAATGTTTAAATCTCAGACTTTCAAGACATAAAGTTTCTAGTTCTTTTTAAAGCTGTTTTACAATTCATACAGTAAGTAAAATTAATAAAGACTAAATTCAAATTTTATATCAAAATTAAAAAGTTTTCAAACTTTTTAATATACAGTTTAGCCTTTATCAATTTTACTTGAGTATTTTAGCGATTTCAATGACAATTTATACATTATGTGTTTCTGTATTTGGCAGTCGAAAAACTTCCCTCTCTCTCTAATAAGTCCTTCCCCCTTGCACCCCGATCATGAATACCCCTGATGTAGTGGCTGGAAAGTTTTCAGTACACACTGCACCCTCGTACCCAGCGTCTTCGTTCCCCTTGACGAGCGGTCGGGAACCCAGCATGCGCAGTAGGGGACGAAGACTCTAGTTACGAGGTTGTACACACTAAATGGTGAGCGCATGCTCTTGTTTATTAATATTTTGAGAATTTGTATTATAGACATTTGTGAGTATTGGGGTCGTGTTTGCAATCATATCGACACAATTTATAAAAAAGATACGTGCAATAGATTTGAATTTGATACAAACGCAACTGAAAACCTAACTTTGTATTAAAATTAAATTTTAGTTGGAGCACGATAGGCGAAGTTGCACTTACAGAAACTAGCCGAGTAATAAGATTTTGAAGTTTTTCTTGAGTGTACGAAATGAAAGTTTTTTGATTTACCCTTTCTTAACCTGGGGTATATTCATTTCATGTTTTTAAATTTTGGGCATTTTTTCGCCTAGAGTTACAGAAGAAGTGATTAAGGGATGTGAGATTCTACTAATCTTTTCCAGAGATTGAAGTAATATATCAAACACTAGAGACAGTGTTTCATCACATTTCCAAACACTGAGAAGAGAGTTGAAAATACACGGGGGGTGACAACTCTAACAAACGCTGTTTCGCCGGGGACAAAGCCAAAATTGTTCCGGGAATCTGGAGATTTCTCCGGGAATCGGGACACTTGGAAATTTTTCTGGGAAACACGCAATAATTTCGGGACATTGCAGAAAAAAATGGGGACATCGAAGGAAACTTTATTTTCACGTTTTTATTCAGGTTATCCACGGTAAGTTGGGCATGCAAAGCGTGTAATATTTAAGGTTACACAAGTAGTAATAAACGGAAAATGTTATAATAAATGCCGGAAATTCTAAAAACTTCCGGGAATGTATCCCAAAAATTCGGGAGGATGATCCAAATTTCCGGAACGACTATGCTAAAACTTAGTATTGCTCAAACAGCGTTTGTTAGAGTTGTCAACCCCCGTAACAAATGCAGTAGATGAATCAGAGCAGACAGCAAATCCTGGGATCACAAGTGCGTCCCGTGTGTTGTTTAAGTTCCCCTATAGAAGGTCGAGAGACTGGTCCTACGGTTTAACGTCCTTATCTGATTAAACGCGAAGGTATAACCATCTGCAGATGTTAGAGCAAAGGCAGCACCGCAATTGTTTTAAAACCCTGAGTGTTCCTAGTCTCTCGCACAGTAGATTGGCGCCTGCTTAACAGACTTAACAGGCGGCGGTTAAGAACAGATTCTGATTCAGGGGAGGAGTTTACTTCTTCAAGAATCAAGTCAGTGCCAAGTAAGAACAACGTAGTTTGCAACAGGAATTCTTGGGTTTCATTAAGGCCCACGAGGATATAACACAATTGCAGATGGAGGTCAAATAATGAGATTCAAACTAGATTCTAATGAGATTCTGTTGTATAACTGACTACCACATGCGCTGAACTGGAACCTTATGAAACACACCAATTATTGTCTGGTAGTTTTTCGTTTTATAAATTGACATTATTTAACGAAATCATATAAGCATGCACCCTTAACTGTCTTAATTTGTATTTTTAGATAAAGTTAGGATGAGAATGCTGTCATTCGAGGCTATTCCCAGTTCCCCTTAGACGAAGACCATAAGCAAGATGGAGAAAAATTCTCGAATTTCAAAGTACTATAACCAAAAACGTTTTTAAAATTTTATGATAACAAGCTTATAACAAAAAAATAAAAAAGGATTAGTTGCACTTCAAGTTAACAAAAAACTAACGCTCAAAACGTCACCTAGATACACTTCTCAAGGCAGGGACCAAAAGCTGATTTATTTACATAAGGATGTTGTAAGAGTAAAAGCGTTATAGGTATGAGATTTTGCTTACATGATAATCGCAAGGTTAGCTATGCCAAGCTGATGAGGCCTAATAAGTTCTAAACAGCTGTCCATGGCCGCTCACTTTCAGGTTCACTCTTATTTATGGTAAATATAAGGGGTAATGCCCTCTGACAAGTAACCTTAGTGCTCATTTCAATGGCTTCGAGTTAGTTACTGGCACGCATGTACTATCTGTACTTGATATTAACTCTTAAGCACATGGCACAAGCATACGCTTTTACTGTTACTTCTATGGAAACTAAGAGTAAATTAAAACGATGTCTAACTTGTCCTTTCGTCGTTTCACGTACAACTGTTACAGGCCCCAAGTCTACTGTTGACATCACTGATCATTTCAACTGCACAACACCTAGTATTATTTATTGCTCTCATTGCAACAAGTTATACATCGGGGAAATTGGCCTTCGTTTAGGTGATCACATCAGAGATCACCTTTATGAGATACGCAAGAACAATCTATCTAAGCCTGTCTCTCGCCATTTTAATTGTTCTAATCATTCTATTTCTATTTTGTTGCATTTAGTCTTTCTGTCATCAATGGCGGTAACGACTGTCGCTAGCTAAAGAAATGCAACTAATTAATGCTTTGGGCACTCGTAATTCCCACTGGATAAACGAACGCTTCACTTTCTGTTAACTTTCTGTTGTCCCGGAACCTTTTTGTCTTTTTAAAAAAATTTTCTCCTCACACATCTCTATCCTTTTATTTCCTTTTGTTTTTTACATACCTATCTCATTACGTTATCTTGCTTTACATCGCTATATAAACACCTCTTTATTTATCTCTCATGTATTCACTCCGACGAAGGAATACAGTCCGAAACGTCAGTTTTTAAAATTCTTTTCACTACCGTGTAAAACTAACTATTTGTAAAACTGTTTCTGTACAAACACTGACGCAGCATTCCATTTATGGAATTCTGTTATGTTCAGAGATGATATTAATATTCATGTTTACCTTTAAGTAGAGAGACCGAGCACTTGATACTTCAACCAAGAAAATGTTCTGATTGGATGGCAAAAGCCACCAGATACCCTCATCATAATAGTGGGAATGGTCAGCGTCCACTGTGCATTGTACATGGCTTCCATCGAGTGCACCACTTGTCGGAAAGGCACAGTTTGAGATGATTTTTAATCCTCTGCTGTTGGTATCGATTAACGGAATTTTAGAAGAGTGGCAGCTTCTTCCAAGACGATAAGAACACTCTGCAAGTTCCAAATCATGAGTTTGATTACGTAAATTATCTTTCACGTTAGCCATATTGGGTTGAACTGTAAAATAAGTTAAGCCAAGGAGTTAAAGCATAACTGCCAACTATCGCACGATTTTGAATTAAAACTGACGCAGTTTCACTCGTTACCTCGCTATCGCGTTCACTTTGCTATTCTTTTTTTAAAAAAAAGATTCCACAGAATTTTTTCATCCAGGAAGTTTCTTTTTTAAACTAACTTTGTTCTAAAAGTAATTATTGGCAGGAGGAGTTCGCACCACCTAGGTTTTGCCCTAAGACCTTGGACCTTGGCTTGCAATTTTCAGTTCTTGGCAATTTAGCAATTTTTAAGCCCATTTTGCTGTTTGAAAGACTTTGTTCTGCTAGTCCTAAAAACCTATTTTTCAACAATAAGCCTTTTCATATTTCCTAAAAAATAGCAACGTTTTCACATAAAACTGAGGATATATTTGACCCGACATTATTACGAAAGTGAAAATAACTGTCCCCGGCAACCTAGAAGCCTCCGGGCGTTCAAGATATACCACGAACGCAATTCAAATTGTTCTGGCTCTAATTCAAATTACTCTAACTGGTTCAAATTACCCTGACGGTGGTTCAAATTACCCTCACGCTAGTTCAGATTACCTGAAGTTAGTTCAAATTACCCTAAAGCTAGTTCAAATTACCCTGACGCTAGTTCAAATTATCCTGAAGCTAGTTCAAATTACCCTGACGCTGGTTCAAATTACCCTGACGCTAGTTCAAATTACCCTGAAGCTAGTTCAAATTACCCCGAAGCTAGTTCAAAGTACCCTCGAGCTAGTTCAAATTGCCGTAAAACTGGTTCAAATTGCCCTGACGCTGGTTCAAATTACCCTGAAGCTAGTTCAAATTACCCTGAGCCTGGTTCAAATTATCCTGAAGTTAATTCAAATTACCCTGACGTTAATGCGAATTACCCTGACGCTGGTTCAAAATAATCTGACGCTGGTTCAGTTTACTCTGAAGCTAGTTCAAATTACCCTGACGCGGTTTGTAATCACCGATGAAACCATTCGATGATAAATTACAAAGTGTCGAAGAAAAAAACGTGGATTCCTTTAATGGTGCTTATTTGATAAGGAGGTATTCTTGTGACAAAGCATAATATTACGTTACACTGATAGAAATATTTCGTTATTTGAAATGATTCACAAGATCTTTCGCCGATTCATGATGAACTAAAATGTCAATGAGACATATTTATCTTTGTTCAGTTTAAAGTCAGTAGTCCACTAAGACGTTTCAACTCCTTACAGTGAGAACACTTAAAATTATTTTCAGTAACACAAAGAAACATAGGAAACTGGCTACTTTTTGGAAAAGTTTGTACATCTTAACAAAAAGTCATAGACTAAAAAACATTGCAGAAGTTAGAGCTAAGCATTGGCCTAAACTAGAAACTAGCTTAGCAAAATTTAGAGTTTGAATGAATATTTCAGGTATAACGGCATAACGTTAAAGTTCGCGGTTATTGTTGCCAAGTTTATTAAATATTTATTTATTTATTTTTTTTAACTTTTGTCAATAGTTAGCTAGCGTTGAGAATCCACAATGATTAAAACTGAACTTTGGTTTACGATTGACTACCAGCTCTCAGACAGTTTTGGTTTTGCATTACGTAACGAAAGGCAGCCAATGTTTTTTCGTGGCTTCAGTTAGTTTAGATTTTTTTTTTTTTTTTTTTTTTTTTTTTTTTTTTTTTGCACATCTGTTTTCAATTAAATTTCTGCGAGGGTTTCTGTCTCAATTTGGGTTTCTATGTACTCTCGTTCTAGGAGGCGTTTTTTGAAGTTTTCAGTTTGTGTTAAGAAATTACTTTCATTTGAGTTTGTCCTCAAGAGTTAGTCTAATTGCTTCGCTTCACTTACAATGCCTTTTGTAAGTCATTGAGGATAGCAAGGTTTGAAGTGCGTATATTGGAATTTTTTGGTTTGTTTGGAATCTGTGGACACATCTAGAATTCCCATTTTAAACCACTTGCCTTTATTAATAATTGTGTGTAAGGTTGCTTCCAGCGGAGTAAAGTTTCAACATGTGGTTTTGACTTTGTCGGCTTTTTGTTTTGAGTTTCTTTGTAATCAAGGTATAAAAGGGTATAAAAGATTTGTTTAGTTAGATCTACTGAGGGAAATAAGAAAGAAAACAAGAGTGAGAGTAAATATATATCGTGAGTATTGAACAGAAAGAACCAGTCATGAGTGAAAAAAAGCAACTGGAATAAGGAATAAACTTCAAAATGTTAAATTACAATCTCTATATTATTATAAGTAAAGAATAAACATAATAGAAAGGTCAACACGAAACAAATTGTTCGAAGTTGCTACAAGCACATAAAAGACAAAGACGGATTTCCGTTTTCTCGTCACAACACAAATCAAAGCCACTGATTAAAAAGTGTCTATATCGGCAGTGTCTGATTCTTAAAATCAGCTTTCAAATTCTAGTTCGTTTAAAAAAGGAGGCGTAAATGAAAAACGGATTTAAAAATTTTAATTTATGAAAGAAAAAAAGATGGAGAAATGAAATAAAAGATTGCTGCTTCTCGTGATTACGTAGGTCTTTATACTTATAATAATAACAAAGTATCAAAATTAAAGTGCATTTAAATATACGCTATATTGAAACTCATATCATTGGGTGAAAACCGTGAAGATATAATTTTATACCATATACCAAATTTGTCCACCGTGGGTTAAAAAAAAGATTTTTTATCAATCTTGAGAAGCAATCCGGTCGTAAACACGTCATGGCGGTACCGGGAAAACTCCGCGTCATTAGTCACAAGCCGCTTGAAAACCACAAAACAAATGGTTCGGGTTACGTCATTGAACATTATTGATAGAACTGACCAAACTAATAGAAACTAGATGATCTGTGTCAATAGTATGAAAGTTCTGAAAAAAAAAAAACATTTAGAAAACGAAAAATTCAACTGAGCATCAAGTGGTCATTTCTACTTGTAAGTATAATGCCCTACAAAATCTATCGGTCATTAACGGACGGACGCCGATCATAGTAGAACAATATTTTACGATGGAGTGACCACGCCTTGAACAATAAAACAAAAATTCGGAAAAACAAAACGTTTAGTAAGAGCCCGTAGCTTTAATATTATTATTCTCTTTTCAAGTAGCACTTATCTTTTACCTGTTTTGAAAACCGTGAGTTTGTCTTTAAAGCCATGAACAAGTTCAAGAAAAATCAATCAAAGATAAGAGTTTTACTGTACGACTTTGATTTAAAAACTTCAGAAACTATGTTTTGCGCTTTCCAAATTGCAATTTGCACAGGTAACCATAGAGCAAAAATTGATTTATTCTTTGCTTCTGAATTGACAAGACGGAACCGTAACCGCACTATGAACCGTTCAAAGCTTGTAACCGGCTAAGATTTGAAACTAAGCTGAATGTTTTTTTAAAACTCTAAAGAGTCAAAAAGCTCTAAACAAACCAAAGGCAGAGGATGTTCTCAGTTACTCGTCTTTTCTAAGTTATCTTTATATAATTTTAACTCCCCACAATGGGCTTTTCAAGTCAAAAATAAAACTTAGAAATACTAATGCAATAAAGTTAACAATAAAATAAAATATTTACGATTTATGAACTACTTCAAAAACTTTACAATAGTTAAATATGTACTTGCAAATTGAAATTTTGATTAATTTTCTTTCCCTCTTGAAAATGTTAAAAGTATCACAGTTAGATGGGCTAAATAGCAATTTATTCGATAACATTATAGCCCTAAATAAAACGATCCTGTATCCGTTAGCAGTTTATTTTTCCTCTTTTTTAATTATTTACCTACCAGCTTTGGCCAGTTTCACCTCCATATACTTTCTATCAGCACACACGCCATCCTTGAGCAAATATGTTGATCTTTCTCCATTGCAAGCACATTTACATCTACTCTTAAATATACCAGTAATTTTGCTTCCTCTGTAACTTCTACACGAGTCTGAAACACAATCTGCGTCGGGATTCGTAAAAATATCTCCACTTTCAGCTCGTATCACTTCCATATACAGGCCGCGACCAAAACACAAAGTAAAAACTAGTAAAACGCGTAGAGGGATGAGCATAAACATTGCGTTCAATCGTAACTTTGTCGCACTAATTTGTTCAAACTTGGATCTGCAGTTCACCTTCAACTGATGTATGATTTTTAAAACAAAATGAAGATTTATTTAGCTTCCGCTGACTGTCTTGTTTCGAAATAATAGCTGATGGGCGAAAGAAAACTCAATCCTGTTAAATATCTCCTTTGATTTTGCTAAGATTTCAGTTCGCTAGCTGTTCTCGAGTCTCCAGATTTCTTTCTCACCGTAAGACAATGACAAATATACAAAAACCACTTTAACTGTGTTTACCATTGTGTGTCGAGAAAATGTACGACAAGCATCCTTTGTTAGAATTTCATTTATATAACTAAACTCTACGTAACAACGCAGATATTAGCGAGCTTCCGATGGTGATGAATACCGGCCGCGTCAATGTCGTATATTCCCAAAACAATACGAAACTGAAAAGTGTTAGAAAAGAAAAAACATTTAAAAGCAAAAACTCATCGAGTCTGGAATTTCCCTCTATTTCTGTTTCTTTAATTGAACCTTAGCAGGATAAAAACGAATATCTTGAGAACCTCAGCATTATTACAGTAGAAAATGAATTGTTGTTTTCGATATTTTAGACGTACTGAGTTTGGGCCCAACATGTATGACGATTAGGATACAAACCAAAAGTCCTGATAATGATAAAAGTTATTTAAAAGTTATCGATTTTTACATTTTTAACTCTATGGACTTAAAGAGAGTTAACTAAACTGTTCTTTTATATGTTTTCTATTTTCCTTATTACATTATCTATATTTATCTAAAGTATTTGTCTTTAGAAATTGCCGTTGTTATTTGTACTCATTAGTAGCTATGTGTAAACAAATATGTCAGCTGTTTTATAATCGCAACAATGTCGGTGAAATATTTTAAACATTTAACAACTTGAATAAAGTTCGACCAACTTGAAGAAACATTGTGACTGTTTAACAAAAATATAAGAATTGCCATTGGTTTGAAACTGCTTTTCCATTCCAAAAATAGGTGAACTGATAAGAATTTCCGTTGTTTTAAATGAATCCTCATATCTTAGATGTAGTCACTAACTTAAA
>JANCMA020111027.1:0-14771 GCA_024336925.2 Zoanthus solanderi
CTTAAATTACAATCGCAAATTTTGAACATTTAAAAAACAGTATTAATTTTAAATATATTAAAGAAGAACAATTGTCATTGCTTATATCAGATTTTTTTTTATCTCACTGCCTTGTATTACAGTGTAACACATTCACATCAACTCGCAGCACTTCACTTTCTGTTAGAAACTTCTAGTATTCTACTTTTTTATGGGTCTACAAAATGTTTCTAAAATGTTGTGGTACGAATGATTGTATCACTGTACTTAGTGTTAGATAATATATAAGTATCAGCTTCCATATAAGATAAAAATGTGTAAATTACTATGTTGTTTGGAATGAATTTTATCTACTTCTAATGTGTTGTTTATTTGTGTTTTGTACCTTTTTTTTTTTGTCATTTTGAGGCTGCTGGGTGGACATATTTGAAAAAGTGTTACTTTCCTCATAAGAATATTAAAGGCAACACACTAAATCGCCTCCAGGTCAGATGTGACTCTACAAATTGCCCTCTCCTCACCAAGAAATTTCCAGAATCCCCAAAAATAGTCAGTTCCTAAAAGTCCAATAAGTTTCACTTCATATTAATTTTCTTTGGCAGTTGAAAGACTTAAGAAAACTGAGAAATTTTGAGTAAAGTTTAGCTGTTCGGCTTTTCTAGTAGGCTTGTGTAGGCACTGCAACAAAAGCCATTACACGAAGAAAGGAGCCATGTTTCATCCTTCACTCTAATTGGTCCATTTGAATTAGGTCGTGCGCTAACAACATGACCATTCAAGTGTTTATAAACAGGTCTCATCTTGAAAATTTCTTTGATTTATTAATATCTGTTCGTAAAACTAAATACATAAAAATTTTAACATTCAAAAAAATTGTGACAATTTCTATGTATTTAGTTTTATGAACTGATATTAACAAATCGAGGAAATTTTCGAGATGAGACATGTTTATAAACACTTGAGTGGTCATGTAGTTGGCATGCAACCCAGTTCAAATGGACCAATCAGAGAGAAGATGAAACATGGTTCCATTCCATGTGTAATGACTCGCTGTCACAGTACATAGCACAAGCCTACTAGGAAAGCTGAACAGCTGAAGTTTACTCAAAAATTTCTTTGTTTTCTAAAATCTTTTGACCACCAAAAGTAAATTAATATGGAGCAATATTTATTGGGCTTTTAGGAACTGAAGTTTCTTTTTTCGGATTCAGGAAATTTCTTGGTGAGAAAAGAGAGATTTTTGGAGTCACATCTGACCAGGAGGTGATTCAGTGTGCTGCCTTTAATATTTTATGATGAGAACAACACTTTTTCAAACTAACCACCCAGCCGTCTCAAAATAACAAAAAAAAAAAACAACAAATAAACAACACATTGGAGGTAGATAAAATTTATTTCTAACTAGGTAGTAATGTATAAGTCAACAAATTTCCTATACATTCTCTTATATGGAAGCTGATACTCATTTATTATCTAACACTAAGTACAGTGACACAATCATCCATACCAAAACTTTAGAAACATGTCATAGACCCATAAAAAAGTAGAATTTTAAGTTTGGGGAGCTTGTGGTCAAACCACATGTTATTTTGATGACTAGCTTGCAAGCTTTCACTGTAACATTGGTATTTTCATTGACAGTTTGAGCAGAACAAGTTTACAGATCCTGAATTGCTGCTTTGTCAGTAGCACCACAGCCAAACACCAGCAGCTCATAGCACTTCCAGGGGCATGCCCCCCCCTCACACCTTGGTCCTTCACTATATCAATTTTTAGAGTGACCTCACTGTAATACTTATTACTGACCAAACAGCTTTTGGTGATTGGACCCCCTCCCCCCCATCCCACTTGAAAATGCTGGCTATGCCCCTAACTTCATTTTCTATTAGAAACTTCTTGTATCATATATTTTTGATAGTGAAAATGAGATTAAACTTTTTAGATAACCCAACTTATTACTTCCTTTTCAGATACTTGAAAACCATCCAGATGGCATGTATCTGTTACGAGACAGTGCCCAGTATCACTACTTGTATTCTGTGAGTTTTCGTCGATACAAGCGTACATATCATGCAAGAATTGAGCAGTGGCGGCATCGTTACAGCTTTGATAAACCTAGTGAGTACTCTTTCTATTCTAGAAGTGTATGTGAACTTCTGCAACACTACTCAAGAGCTGAACACTGTATGTTCTATGAACCAATGCTCATAAAACCTTTGCCAAGGAAAAGTGCATTACCCCTCCAAGGTTTGTGTCGAGCAGCAATTTGTAGCTGCATAACATTCAGTGAAGTTGATCTGTTGCCATTGCCTAAAGCACTGAAAAATTATCTGCGAGAGTATCATTACAAAGTACCTGTGAAGAAGACCTCAGACAAAGGAACCCAAACACAAAATGTACCAAAGAACTGGAGGACACTTAGTGGGGGCTGGTGGTCATAACTTTCATTAAATTTATAAACAATATCTAAAATGATAAGAAAGAACTGGATAAAAAGTCATTAGGTATTATTCAAGGCACTACAGTTATACAATATAATTATATTATCAACTATTTTGTCATGGATAAAATGGCTCTGTTTCCATCATGACGATTGTCATAATTAATTTGTTCTTTTAGCAAATGGAAAATCTGCAGCATGAGTTTACATTTACTTTGCAGTTGTGTTACAATGAAAGCTTTATAAAAACGTTTATTTTTAATGATATCTTCATATGCTTGTTATACTAACTTAATTAGTTGACTTCTTTGAGTTTGATCTTTAATTTGTAGCTATAACAAAAAGTGGAGGCAGCAAACCATTTATTGCCAAATTTCTAAAAGTTGAAGATATCAAACATAAAAATTTTAAAATATAAAATGTTCTGTGGTTAAAAATTTAAATAAGCTTTCAGCTGTTCTACTAACAGCCTTCATCAGATAAAAATGAAATGAAATTTTTAACCAGAGAACATTAAAAATAAATTATATTTTAAATTTTTTATAGATAACCCTGGTTACTCATCAATTACTTCTCATCAATTTTTAAATGTCAAAGTAATTATAAAAACTGCAAAATTGGAGCTATTCTCTGATACAATATAAATGGTAAATAAAATCCATTATTCAGATTTAGACAAATGAGAATGAATAGCTTTTTATTGAAAAAGAAAGAAAATTTAATTGAGTTTATAATGTTAAATTTATTTGGTTTTGTTTGAATTTAGTAGCAAATGGTACTTTTGATTTCACATGTTTTATTTGCGTTGCTTTTTCTAACTTATTTACTTGTATCAAATTTTGACTGAACAATTTCTCGAAAACATTTTTTAGAGATCCTTTCTGTTTGCATGGTTACATTTTAATGCAATCGATAAAAATATATTTTACGAGTATATATATAACTACAATACAAACAAATGAGCTCACTTTCCTTAAGGTACTTCATGCATGTTAGATTTTTTTTACAACTTTCCAAGTTTAAAACAAATTTAAGAAAAACTCTTTTGTTTTATATAGCACAAGACTAAGGCAGTGTAAAATAATATTAATGAAGAGTACCTAAAAAAATCAGATTAACATAATACTAAACATTGTGAGTTCGGCTTGGACAATGAATTTTTACCCTGTGGTTTCATGATCAATACTAGAGCTTGCACAATATGAATGATCTGAATACTAAAAAATGGTAATATTAGACTGTTAAACATTTGTTTTGTGTTTCCAAGTTTGTTGTGTGTCTATTATTATTACCATTAATAATAATTGTTATACAGCATTTTTACTTGCCAGATCTTGAAAAAATAAAAGAATTCACATTGAGAACAATAAACAGAAGGTTATGCATCTTTATACAATAACAAAGTCAGTGTGTGCACTCTGATTAATCAATCAGTCATCATTGTGCATGGAAAAATTCTTAGGAATTTCATGTCTTCTCAGTATTAAGTATATAAAGAAATAAACCATACATTTCCTGGGTTTATAGGCTGATAAATGACTTAAAATGTTGGATGAACACTTGAAAAATTAAACAATTGCAAGATGAATATTTAAATATTCTATAATATTTTTTTGCATAACTTCCATATGACCAGAGGAAAAGTATTTAGCAATTATTAGACCTCGAAGAACAACCCATCAGCCTAAAGGTTGAATTTATAAGCTATTTACTTCATTGTTGTTCATGAGGGCAGTTGAGATCTTAGTATCACTTATAAATTTATCCAAAAAAAAATGACATCAATATTTTAAAAGAAAAACTTAAAAAAACTCATGTTCTTTCTAAACACAAAAATGATAAGATGTTCTCAAATAAAACAACTGACTTTATTTTGCCATTTTTCTGATCACATGGAAAACAAAATACAATGCCAGGAAGGCATGCTGGTTAACATTATAAAACTTGTTACTATATGCCACACAAGTAAATACTAGTACTTGTCGCACACGCTGATTGGCTAGCTCGGAGGTAATTAGCCAAGTGCTGTGATTTTGTGAGCACGAGTAGCATGGTCATTCGACCATTTGTTGGTATATTAATTGTCACAAATAAAGTTGCTCTTTGGTCCACTAGTTATTCAGCTTGTGTGGTGTATACTAGCTAAAACTTCAAGGCTCGTTAAATATCCGCCACTATTCACTTCCACTTCGGTTCATGAATAATTGTTAATTACTGAATACATGTGCATACAGGCTGGAGATGGAACTAATGCCTCTGTCATGTCAATAATTGCACCCCCTTGCAACAGCAGTAAAATAATTACATAACTTCAAAGATACATTCCTGTTATAATCTTGTTACTTGTTTTACAAAATCAAAATAATTTTGCTTGATGATGTACATTTTACTACGTATGAAAACTTGGATGTTTTTTTATCATTTTCATCGTTATATTTTGTAATTTATTATTTAAAAGCAAGGTGTTTTTTTATTTTCTGTGTACACCTGAAATCGCAGTTTGTTTGCCTCTCACCTACATCAGCTGATCTTGCAAAGGTGAGTGAAAAAATTATGACATCATCATCATCATCATCATATACAGTTTTACATCCGTTTTACATGCTGGCATGCATTGGACATGTTTGAAGAAAATGAATAAAAAGACTTTTGAGCTTAGAAAAATATGCACCTTGTGTTGGAGGTGAGTGGAAATATCTCCCCTTTCCCCCAAACTTAATTTTCATTTTCCCTTGTTTCCCTTTGCATCTGATAACTTCTGACTTTTGTTTGCCATCACAAGACTGGGAGCTACACAACTTTGGTGAAAACAGTTCCAGAGAATAAGAAATTTGGCTTACACTTAAGATTGGGCACTTTGAATGTACAGAGAAAAGGCCAAGTACCCATGTTCTCTTCAGTTTTATATAATTATATATTAAGTTTAATTAAGAATCATTGATCATCCACAAAATCGAAAACTTTGAGCCACCCCAATTTAATCAGTGCAATGAATGCTTTCATTGATCTTAAATTATTACTACCTTAAACTATTATCAGTTATACTGAATGAGATCTCATCTGTCACCTGGAATATTTTGTGCAACACTCTAGCTAGCTTATACTTCCCAGAAGAAAAAAAATTATGGGATAATTTCCGTACTGGGGCGTACTTATTTATGCATGCAGTTTCATCGCGTATATTACTATAGAAGTTAGGGTCTGGGTGGGGGTTAGTTTGCATGATTAAACAAAAGTACGCCCCAATACGGAAATTTTACCGATTGAATATATCAAAAGGACGAGCTATTTAACACTATATAACATGAAATATGAATAAGATAAAAAAGCTCATGCTTTTTTGCCGTTCGCTCGCGCTCTGAATGAAATTAATTGAATTCGTCGGTATCCTGCCGCACTTGCTTATGGAAACGACTACTTTGACTAAATACTTTAGCTTGACCTCGGTCGAACATAAGAGCATCCATTTTGAGCTAGTTCAGTACCCCTTTTAAATGCTGCATTGTCAAGATAGACGCAAATTTTGACAAGATGTTACGGTCAAATGTTCCCCTGGTCATAAGCACATGCTTTCGGCGTTTGCTCGCACACCAAAAGAAGTGAATTTGTCGGTATCGGCCAACATAATATTCTTAAGGGAGAAGAGTTGCAGGTTTCGAGCTGCACTTGCATACGGAAACAACTACTATGAATAAATATTTAATTCAACCTCGGTCGAAGATAGTAAGATTTTTAAGCACGAAGCAAATTTTGATGAGATGTTTTGGCCAAATATTGCCCTGTTTGAAACAAATTTAAAAGAATAAACTAAACTTACTTTCTGCTTCAGCTACTAACCAATGGAGAAGTGTTTTTTTCCACACCAGAAAGCTATAAAAGCTTGTAAAAACCACAACTAAACTCACTTTTTTACCCACGTGCAGTACCTGCATACGCTTGGGTGACGCTCCGGGACACTTCAATCTCGTATCCAGGCTCATTTCACTTTACGGAAAAGAAATGAGCCTGGGTACGAAGTTGCAGAACACGATGGAACCAGGAGGGGAAGGAGAGGTGGGGAAGAACTAAAGAAAACGAATGGGTGGGGTGATGCTCTATGTTTTTCGAGAGATAGAAATAGCCGGAGATCGTTGTCGGACAAAACACGATTGACAAGTCATTGGAGATGTTATCAAAGCGCAATGCTTGTAGGATTTAAGAAATAAAACATGTGCCATCATAACCTGGTGAAAACCGAGGCGAACGTTTGGGATAATTCGAGAGCAGATCAGTGAAAGACCTGCTCGGAAATTCTCACAAACTTTTCCGAGGTTTTCAACAGGATATGGAGGCGCGGACAACATGTTTTATTTCTTTTATAAAATTACTATTTTTTTAGACGATATGCTAAGTGCGTACTGTAAATTCTCACAACTCGGAGCCACAGTCAACCACATTACTCACGTCATTTTCGTGCTTCATAGCGCTATGAAAACACACTTGTAGATCAACCGAAACCCACGTATTTTGCAAATTATTTTATAAGTGGCTATAAAGAACAACGTCAAATATACATAGCATAAGTGTGCTAGTAGCTAACTTAAAGTCACGATAATGGGCGCTATGGCCACGTTGGTAGCGAGCTTTACCCCTTAAAACTACCGTAAAAAAGAGGTAAGCTTGTATGCTAGCAGCAGTGGACAGCTCTTTTTTTTACGTAAAAGAGTCAGGATTTACCCCCGCCAAGTTTATTGACATTTTCTGTCACTTTTACAACTTTGAACTATCTTAAGGTATTCGCCAGCACCTAGGTTTTTCTTTTCATTAGCAACTTTTAACACTTTGGGAAACAGCTAAAGTTTCGATTTAACAAAGTTTCAAGGCATTTTCAGTACAATTTACTAATGTAAATAGCTACGATTTCCAGTTTTGAACAATTGAAGCTTGTTTTTAGGATTTTTACAGAAACTATCAAAAAATTTTTTTCCTCAAGTTTGTGGTATTTCAGTAGTAGGAAGAATTAATTTTCATTTACACACCCCAGGCGAAATAATATCTGTAGTACATTGTTAAGTATTTTAGATATATTTGATGTTTAAATTTGAAAACGCGTTGCGTTTACAGTAAAAACCCGTATATACGAACGCTTGGATTAAGAACACTCAGGCTGAAATTTGGTCAAAAAGATACCGTAGACATAAGAACACATTCAGCCTGAAGTATGAAAATTGTTCTTATATAAGAAAGTTGCCTTTCGTGTAAATTAGAAATGGTAACCAATATATGAGGCTATTTGTAACAACAACAAAACTTTGAATTTGATGATGATAATATCTCATCCCAAGGCTTAGACAATTATCAAATTTGTTAACTACATGCTCCCTAATTAAGTTTAAAAAGTTATTAAGTTTTGCCGAGTATAATACAATAACTGCTAAATTTCCCCAAATGTAATGCTAGTCAATCCATAAGCTTATTAAAGTATTGCATTCATACTCCATTGGTTTCATCGACTGATATATATACTGTATGCTGTACTGTTTTGTTATAGAAAAATATTTAAGAAAGCCTTAAAAACACTTTCAAGCTGATTTTGCAGTAATCGCCTGAATCCCCAAAACACCTGTTCTTATATCCGGGTTTTTACTGTAATCAAGTTTTAACCAAATATGAACTTTCCCTAATCAGATTTAATAAATTACTACAAAAGGTATTGTGAACAAGAGTAGTTGGGTACATATTCCCCTAATTGAAAAAGGGAAGTGGTATCAAATTAAAGTTCTTGAGATAATAACCTAACAAATATCTTAAGCATAACATTAAAATCGGGGAGATTAAGTTCTCCTTGATTAAGGGGTATGCAACACACTTGATTAACGAGATGCGGTTTCCTATGCCAAACTAAATTGACGAGACTTTTCCTAGTTTTATCTAAAATTGAACTAATTTCAAAGCATTCTTCTAGAGCTATTAATGTTATCGTACCACTGAATATGGTTTTCCCAGACAGAAAGGGGATTGTTACGTTATTGACAAAACCTAGCATCAAATCTCCAAAGGAATTTGTTCGAAATGAGAAAAAGTTAAAGTTTAAAGTTACACAATTATAGTCACAAAGGGAGCACACCAACTATTCACAACATTGTGTAAGTTTAATCAAGGATTTTGAGATTAAATTTTAACTATGAGACAAAAACAGTCTCGTACCAGGATTATTAAGACGTCAAAAATAATTAAATGAAAATCATTAATTAGCTATACCTTCAAAGCCATTATTAATATTATCGCCTTGTTTATCAAGTTTATCTACAACGCAATTAAAGTCTCCTTCCAACCATAAGTATGTAACTAATTCTGCAGTTACCACATGTTAATTATTCTCGTGAGTTCTTTTGGGAGAACATTTTAGCAGCAAAGTTAGTACCTTCGTAAAAAGAACCTATTGCAAAGAACATTTTTGTAGTAAGTACAATATCCAACACAAACCCAACGTTATATGTCTTCCAGATTCCATAACCACTGAGTGCGTAGACACTTTCCTGGATATTGTCGGTCTCCCAAAAAGGAGACCACCCCTATAATCTTTGTTGGCTTCATCATGATATTCTTGGTGTCATAAATCTTTTTGACGTCTTGGACATGGACGAAAATTATCTTTGCAATCTTTTAACTAGTGCAACCAATCTCGAGTCTCTATTTGAAAAACGTTTAACTTTAAAAGTTGTTCATAAACTCGACACCTGTGGTTACCCTACAGCTGCAAAATTGATGGCATTTGTTCTATTCGAGCACATGCAAGTTTTGATAAATTAATATTTGCCTGCCGTACATCGCTACAAACCGAATCACCAATTAAATGTTTACAACCTTGTCGATCAATATCTTTGCCAAACTTTCCACTTTCTTTCTGCAACTATAGTACGAGGGGTACCTCACACGTTGTATCAGTTTCACCATTTTAAAATGCGGACGAAAAATGAAAACATAATCAAAACAAAAAAAAAATCATAAAATTGAGACTGTCCTTAAAGTTTTTACAAAAAAAAAAAAAAGAAAAAAGAAAAAGAAAAAACAAATACAAATACAAATGTAATCAATTTTATGCATGTTAAACAAAGTTTACTATAACCACAATAATTATTATTATAATTACTATAATTACTTACTACAAAGAATATTTGTTTTAATATTTACCATTTACTAGTCATTTTAAACCAAAATAGTTAATTTACTTTTATTTCAGCGAGGACGCTGAAATTTAAGGAGGGGAGTCATGTTGGACGACATATTCTATTTCATTGACTTTTAATCAAAACCATAATAAACTTGATTTGTTATGACAAGAGTTTCAACACTTGCGAATGATATATTTTGATATTTTTAAGTCCGCCTACTTGTACCTTAAGAGCACGCAAAACAACTACTTAGAATACCTAGTGTTGAGTAGAAGAATGAAAACAGAGAAACACACACATTTGATTTCGGCCATTCTACTGCAAAATAGAACACATTGTTACAACCCATGCAATCTAGTTCTTTCACTTTTAAGAAACTATTCTGAAAGAATTTAGGACAAACCTTATGTCATGAACTTAGAGAACCATCTTGTCTAAAAACTTGAGAAAAAGAAATTTATTTTCAGCAAAACTCTAAAACAGACTTTTTACTCGGTCACGTTTCCCAAAACTCTGATTTCATAAACACTTGTAATAAGGGATACAAAACACCCTTATCTAAGTATATACCCTGTGTTGCACCGTTCTTTAAAGCACTTTCTAGACACTGAAGTAAATAGATTAAGATTTACCGTCCACAGCATGTATATAGAACTGTTTGATAGCTTTTATAGTTTTAGCATTCTAGCGAATATGAAAATTGTACGAAAAGAATCCTAGAAACATAAGCTTTTTGTAGGCTTCTGCATGAAAGCAGTTTTTAATGTCAACACTGTCTGTACATGTCTGAAGATTATTTAGATTACGTTACTTGAGAAAGAGTACAAAAAGAACTTGTAAACGTAACTGCCTGGGTTAGTCGCAAACACTGGTCAACAGTTAATAAAGTCATCGGTACAACTCAAAGCTGTTGAGTGAGTCGCTCTATCACCCACGCCTCTAGTTATCCAACAAATGTTTGCAATATTGACAATTTGGTTTTAAAAAGAAAGTTTTAAGCTAAAAATTAGTCCATCATAATCACGTTTAGCATCCAACATTTTTGAACAAGGAGGGATTAAAAAGTCGGTATAGTCACGCCACAGCTAAGACTTGTACCAAAACTGGACTATTTAGGAAATTTAGACATTTTATGCATATCTTGTAGTAAATAAATGTCAGATTTAAGATTTTTCAAATAGGAAAAAAAAGAGATTTTTTACTAAAATAATTTAAACCTCTAACATTTATCGATTTGATTGATAACAATTTCATATTCATTTTTGGGCTAAATTAACTAATCCCTATTAGATCCATTTTTTCATTTAATATTTAATTTCTTTGACTTTCTTTTCGGAGGTCGTGAGCGCGAATAGCTACGTCTCCGACCTCTGGTTATCGTAGGAAAATCAGTTTATTTGGATACAACGTCGGGAAAAAAACGTACTGTAACTTCTGGAGATACAGACATCTCTTCACGACACAGTTTCAACTGAATTTGTCAATAGTCCTTCTTCACCATCTTCGACCACATCGGTCGACTCTACATGTTCGCTATCGTTTTGTACGTCTCTTTTTAATAAATCAATAGTGGCTCAATTATCTACGTCCGTAGAATTTTCATCATTTTCAATTTCATTGGTATTATTAATAAATTTGGATTGAGCCCAATTAAATTCAGAACTCTTCGCTAGGTGGTCATGACTTTAAAACAAGATACAAATCGGAGGGTTTGTAAAACTTTCTTTGTCGTGGCCAACTTTCATTACATTGATAGGATTTTTTCACATTGCAAGCAAAAATAGTCAAAATGTTAGGTGCTGTGGCAATGCCTACAGCACTTCACACTTGCATTATAGACAGGAGCTACATATGTCTATCCAAAACAAAGATAAGGCGGTAAATTTGCAGCAGAGAACACCTGAGTTCTGGCAAACCTCGTGCCAGTTTCAACTCCGGGGAATGGGTCTTTTCGATATGTTTCTCGCCATAATTAACAAACATTACCATATTGTTCCCAAAGGCAATTCAGTAAATAATCAGGCAACTCACAAGGAACACCATACAAGCAAATAAAAGTACTTCTTTTTTAAATCATTAAGGTGCATAGGAAGGACGTTCGTAGGAAGCGTCTTACAGACTGAGGTGTTCTTTTAAAAAAGGGAAAGAGACCAAGTGTTCATCCATTTTTCCAGTTAGGAGAAACCATATGTCCGAGTTCGATTGGTCTAAAACAAAAGAAGAAAAATTATCAACGCTTTGTATGAGCATTGTCCTCATGCCACCCAAAACGGGAGATAGCTGGGGTTAAAAAATAGAGCGAAACCAATAAAAAGAGAATTCGATAATTAAACAAACAAATTTTTATTTCTTTTAGTAAAGTACCTTTCAAAAAAAGAGTTTTGTACGGGGATTCAACCAGCGACCTATGGATGAAGATTCCATTTCTCTACTCGACGAATAGAACAAATTCTGTACGTATTGATACAGTCCTTGCAACCATTGTACAAAATGAAAACATTCCACTTGGGACAATGTAGTTGAAAAGGGAAGACGTGATAGCCATAGGACGCTACCATGTAAAGTAAACCAAAACATCTTATAGTATTTAGGGCAACCGGAGTGCGATCCAAGAAATCTTTTTCCATATGATACCCTTGGCAAGCCGTATAAAGTTCGCATTGTTCTTCATATTGACGGTAGAAATTGAGAAAGTGTCTTGGAAAGCGAAAACGTTGTTAAGTATAATACGAGAGGCCGTGAACATAAAGACGGACATATCGAATACTGCTACTTAGTGCGAACTTTAACATTAGAACGAGGTAAAAGTCTCGAAGAATAGAAATGAAAAAAACAATATTCGGTTCAGATCATTCTCAGAAAGAGGTGGTGCTACCCCAATCACTTCAACGACAGAAGACGGGATTGTTGCGCCTAACCATCCTAGGTGGGATTATTGTGTCAGGCAATTATGAACAAGACGTCATGGCCCCAGGAAATGAAAATAAAAAATTTTCCAACCAAAGACACTCCAAACCTGATACCGAGATCCTAGTCAATCGGAACATCTAGGAAAAGCCACTCGTTTTGCACAAGGAAACAACACAAACTTGAAAGGGTTGAAACAAGTTTTAAGAGGGATCTACATTATACGTTAAACACAATTTTTCAAAAAAAAAAAATGACCTACCTTACGGATGAGGATGATGTGTATGGACTATCACTGGGTCGCCAAGTCAGGCGTTGAATTTACGTCTCACCATTGTCGATGCTTTATCACCAATCTGGTTTTATATTAGTTCCCAATTCAGTGGTATGTGCTATCTAAATTAATGTTCTTCATTAAAGCAACAACTCACTAGCAGCCTATTTGATAACAATGCCATGCTGATAAGAACCTAAATTGCCGAAACAGTTGTTTATAAGATCTAGCCTTGGCAGCTAGCCCATCAGAGAGAAGCACTTACTTTCTAATACACCTAATCAGTTGTCCATACCTGCTAAAATTCAGGCCTACTATAATTTAGGGTAGATTTAAGGAATAATTTCCACTACTAACATGGCCTTAGTGCCCAATTAATTCAGTGGATTTTAATTAGCTGCTAGCATGTATGTGCTATCTAAAATTAATGTTTTTTGTTACGGCATTAGTCACTGAATTACTAGTTCTGTATGTCAACATTTGATTGACAGATCATTAGAAATTGTTCTATTTGTTTTCAAGATTATTTCCTTTTTCATGGACGGATGTTTTTGTGAACACGGTGTAACATGGTCAGCAATAATCCTGCTTTTTGGTAAAATTTGTGTGAGGGAAGTTTGTCCTTTTTTTGCGAGAGCGGTTTTAACATAGAATTTTCATCATGTCATGCAAACGCTAAATTGAATGTTATTGGAAGTGTTCATAAAGCTGATAGTCGTTTTAGCCACATATTTAGAAGAAAACAATGTACTTTTACGAGTCTTTAGTTCTGCTATGAACAAACTCAAGACCCACGCAGTCGATCAGATGTTAATAGATGTCATTGCATAAAAGCCTTCAACAACCAAAACATTCCCGATATAGCGATGTTGCTGCCGACTTTTTGATTTGATAGAGTACGATGGTAAAAGATTGTAATATTAGGGCTGTAGTATAGACTCGATACGAACACTATAAAAGACCTAGAGTCACTAGTTTTATTAGCAAAGCTTCTTCAGTATTTTGTATCACTGGACCGCGGGCAGCCCAGGAAGCTACATCACCTATTCAGGGATAGCAGAATAACTGAAATAATATCAACTAAGTTCAGTTAATCTTCAACTAATACTAGTCTTTATGCTATAGTTAAGTTCCGCTAGAATTTGTAACTTCACGCTGATAGAAAAGTCACGGTAGTACTGAATACAAATGAATTACACTAGTGTCGCGAGAGTGCAATGGGTAAATGAACTCGACAAGAACTTAATGCTGCAGAAATGTTTAATCAATAGCAAGTAGATTATATATCGTACAGATTTCAATGCCTTAACTAGAGTTTGACAAACTTGCCACGTGCATCGATGAAAATTACAATGTAAAATCAAATGTCGGTTCAAAATGAAAGTAGATATTGACTTAATTAATTAATTAATATCTACAAATACAAGATCAATTCACAAATTCACAAAATACTCTATCATGAGTCAATGAAAATCATTTCACACAATCAATTACCATGTAAAACATGCTAGATAACTCCGCAATACTAATTGCCAATCACCTGCTTCTAACTGAATTTGCTCTCGCACACGATGTAAGGACTTACAAAAGACGTCAAGCTGGTGCTGCCATAACAGCCTTCTGATAAACCCTGAGAAAACCAACCTGTTGATGTTGGGCACACGTCAGATGCTTCAGAGATTGCCTTCTGTTGATCGTATAACACCGGTTTTAAAAGAGTTAAGATAGCTCCTCGTGGGCAGTTACTTGAAGTTTACAGTAGGAGTTCTAGCATTTCAATCTGTTAAGGGGTTAGCCCCTAGGTATCTTTGTAATAAATTTAAGACACGTGCATTCTTTCATGACCGTAACACTAGGTACAAGGGTAGTCTTAATATCCCAGCATATTTTATATCGTGCAACAAATTTGTGGAACTCTCTTCCATACGATCTTATCAATAGTGCTAGCTTGATAATTTTTAAGAGGAAACTAAAAGAATTTCCTTTTTCCAATGGATTTTAATAGATTTATTTGAAT
>JANCMA020111130.1:0-14770 GCA_024336925.2 Zoanthus solanderi
TGTTGATAATGACCACAAGAAGTGGTCGAAACGTACAGTTACTAGCGTTCTTTTTTCTATGTACTTGTTTTAAAAAGTCTTTATTAATAAGTTTTATGTTACAACGTTATTTTTTTAGGATATTTTCTTTCTGTATGCTTTCTGTGCTAACGAATATGACTATATATTAGCTCCCCAGCTTTTGTGAAGTAAATAACTTTGTGCCGGCATTAAGATTCTTACCGACATCTTGATTTTTTAATTAAATCACCCAGCTTTCGTTGAGCTCTTTTTAACGCTTTAGGTAATCAAAAACTAATGTAACTTGTTCTCTAATATTTTGCTTTTATAGGCCATCTATAAACGGGGGCTGTCATGTTTATATAACACTCTAATCTAAACACGGCATAAAACCTACGCAGTTGTTCCATAAATTTAAGCAGATAAAAAAACCAAATTGATAACGTTTTTGTTGTAGACCTATATTTGCAAAAAGGTTGTTAAGTTTCATAATAAAGTGAATCAAACGTATTTCATCATGTTATCAAGTTAACCCTTGACAAAAAGTTATTCAATTAGGTTTCAACTTGCTTCAGCAAATAATTCAGTTTATTTTTTTAGTTTTCGGTTTGTTTTATATATTACCTGTCATTTATCAAATGCTTAAAACATTTGACACAAAATGCAAGTTAAAAGTACTTACCACCTCTACAGCCATACAACTCAATCCTCATGCAGATATGGCCGTGCCAACCTCGTGGCCGGATTCGTATAAACCGTGCCACAATTCCACCAACATCATTCTCGACAAGGGTAGTCCTGTCCCGATTACCCTGGAAGTACTATGGAGAAAAGAACAAACAAATTAACAACAGAAACGCCTAATTTACTCAAACTTTAAAAGTAAACCGCACATTCTTAGAGATTTGAACATTTTTGGACGAGCAAGAGCCCCAGAAAACTTTTCGGATCCCTGTAAATGCACTAATTTCCTAAAACCACACACATACTATATCATGAGTAGCTCAGAATGCTAAAAAGTACAAAAGCCTCCTACGGCTTAGTCTCTGCTTCATTTGCATACAACTTTAGGTATCGCATGATCAAGATAAATACGATCTCAGGTTAAAACTTAAGACAGCTTTTCCAGAGAACAAAGCGATGAAACGTCATTGTTTACGGTCTGCTTCATTTGCAAATGCAATTTTTGAAATCTCACAAACTGAGAGGGCGCTTATCTCCGCTTTCTGTAGTTTTAAACGGATGAGAGGCTTTCACTCCCCCTCGACGAGAATCCATCGCAGGTTAGCTCCCAGCAGACGCAGGAACTCATTTACCAACCTCGGAAGGCTTAGGAAGTAAAGAAGGTTGCACAAATATTTGAATCTTGGCAAAGGCGGGGATCTAACCGGGACCTTGTGCTAGAGGGCAAAAATCTTACCAAATGTGCCAACTAAGCCCTTTTATACAGAACATACAAAATGTTTTTAAAATCATTTAACCTTGTCAGCACTTCTGCTTCGGATCATACTCCAGTGAAGACCGTCTTGACTGTGATACACATTGTACCGTGTGACCCAGTGGTTGGCATCAAAACGACCTTGCGTTCCAATCTTGGTGATTTTTATGGGGCGCAACAGATCCACCTAAAGTATGAGAAAAGGTTTATAATAATAGTGATAACCACGGAGATAAAAATATAAACAAAAAAAACTTTGAAACTAAGCCCATGAAGCAAATGGGGTCAATGAGAAAGAACTCGTACATACATACGTACGTACACACATACATCTATACATATAATTATACAAACATACATACATAAATACTAAATACGAACAACCACTGTTTGCATCTGACTGCGAGAACTTAGATCTACAGAAAAAATATTTAATTAAATCACTTTGTTGTCGTTGCACCTACCTTAAACCACTGGTTATGATTATTGTGTCGTGCGCACCAGGCGCCTATATATGCACCAACTTTAGTTGTCTCCAGTCTACCACGGACAGGGTTGTGATACTTGTTGTAACTTGATGAAGCTGTAATTTGTCTATTCTTGATTCGTCCATTTTGCATCCCAAGAGCAGAATTGCAAATAGAAGCTAACACGAACAAAATTTAAAAATATAATTCAAAGTTCCATTCCTAGCTTACAATAAACGTTTAGAGTTAAGTTGTTCAGTAATGCTGGCAGTATCAAACAGGGCTTTCAATCTGCGAAAAGTTTTTCTGACTTTTTTCAACTACTTAAACTGCTTATCAAAGTTTATAAAATAATTTGGATAGTAGGTGCGTTTTGATTGGTCTACAAGTGTGTTTTCATAGCGCTATGAAACACGAAAATGGCGTGAGCAATGTGGTTTGCCTGTCTCAGAGTTGTGAGAATTTACAGTAAGCACTTCGTAAATCGTCTTTCTTTTTGTTAACAATGAAATAATAATTTTATAAAAGAAAATAAACATGTTGTCCGTGCCTCCATAGCCCGTGTTGAAAACCTCGGCAAAGTTTGTGAGAATTCTCGACTGCGTCTCGGGTTTTCACTGATCTGCTCGCGAATTCTCCCAAACGTTCGCCTCAGTTTTTCACCAGGATATGAAAGCACGGAAAACATGTTTTATTTCTTAAATAATTATTACTAGAACAATGCCTCCAGCTTCTCCGCAATCCCTGAGTATTGGTTAAGCCGGGTCGAACCAGCTTCCCGGTACACGGTAGACTGGTACCTAACCAACTAGTATAATCAGGCGAATCACGCTTCAGGCTACGTGCGTGTCCAATTCAGTTGTATTTTCATTGTATGAGAATTTTAAGCCGTCTTCAACTAATCTTGAACTCTGTGTTCAGGCCAGTATATCTAACGGAAACGATCATTTCCGGTTACGGTTACGTGTCAGTTCCGTTCTGGCAAAATGACGGAACTGAAAAATGGTTTCCGATGGCGATACGAACAGAATCAGTTGTATAAATTTGTTAAAAATATAATAATGGCTATTGCAAAGTGTTAAAACATCAAGTATGACCAACAGAAGAGTGGAGTTTAAATAGCTTTTTTAATACTGTAACTAACAAGCTATCAGTTTCAATATATAATGCTCCAGCTATGCATGTAGTCAAAAGACGTAATGTTTACTAGAAATGTATGTATTATAATTTTCCTTTTAGTCTCCTTTATAAAAAAACATTTCCCATGATCAAAATTTACGGAACCGAAAAATGGTTTCCGTCAGTCTCCCATAAATCAGATACATGGAATCAAAAATCGGTTTCCGAAAATGTATGAAATCTCCAGGCATGTTTGTTATAGCCGCAATTTGTAGTTGCACGAGAAAGCCTCTAACAAAATAAAAATTATACAAAGAGTTGAAAACAAATGGCGGACAAGAGTTCAAAGCTCATCGAAAACAGCTAAAAATCTGCCTGCGCACAACGGAAATACAACGCATTTCGACAGCAGATGACGCGACATGTTAACAATGACGTTACAAATGATCGTCGCAGTTATGTCAGTTAATTGCGAAAGCCAAGTCTAGAAAACAACTTTTCCTGCTTCAACAGGATTCAAACCAGTGGCTTCTGCAATACCGGTGCGGCGCTCTAGCACTGTTGCTATGGTTACACAAAATAACCACTCCTTTCGACAGAGTGCATTTTAAAGGGTGCCGTTGTCAAATTCATTGGTGTTTATACATTAAAATATATAGAGATACAACTCGTGAGCTAATTTTCAAAAATCAAAGAGAATGATTCGCTCATATAGGCCATGTAATATCCTCTAAACAATGTCGTTTCAAAAACGGAAATGGATTAGATAACACAACAACCTAAACTACGGTTGAAAATGTGTAAAACACTTTTATTTAACTACTTGGTGTTTGAGACAACCGGTCATTTAAGAGTTTATAAACTCTAGATAACGGAACTCACCATGAAGAGATGATGTTCTTTATTACACCAAGTACCTGAGCTGCGGACAATCTTTTGTGGTGATCCAGATTCAACAACATTCTTATTAAGGATTTGGTACTCTCAGACACACGACCATCACTGCCATAAAAACAACATAAAGCACTGCCGTTAAAAACCAAACAAATGTTGCTATGTTGTTTTAAAACCATTGTTTTTACTTCTTAAAATCAGTACCTTGGTCCTATATTTCCAAGACCTAATTTGAGTGGTGCCTAAACAGTAAACCACAAAAAGAAGTAAGGGTCTGACCTAGTTTCCTACCTTGATGCTTGGCCACAAGAAGACTGGGTAAGATTCCAAAAACATAGGCCTCTCTATCTTTCTAGTTATTCTACGGATACATTTTCTTCAATGTAGAAATTGCTTAGTAACTGTACTTTTTCATTGATAAGTTAAAACTTACTTTGGTATACTGAATTCTGCACTTTTAATTTTTCTGAACAACTCCTGTGGTACACTATCGTAAAATGGAAACTGTCCATAAAGCATTGTGTATAACACAACACCCAGAGCCCACATGTCGCTTGCCTTGCCAGAGTATGGTGCACCTGGAATAGTCAGAATTAGGGGAAAAATCAGGGGTCTGTGAGCAGTAGCTATTAGAATGTATGTGCATCGACCTATACTTCATGATTATCATTTAAAAAACATCAAACAAGGATTGTGCTTTCACTATAATTATTTCTGTGTGAACCTGGGTTGACAAAATAATCCAGCAACTGGTGCATTTCACCAGCTACTCTAAATGCTTAAAAGTAGCTCAATTTTCATCCTGGAAGCTGCACGACACTGAAGGAATTAAAACTGTACAGTTTAAATAATAGACATGAAAACGAACTTGAAAGGAAACAACAAATATCTTAGTTGAAAATAGAGAGAACTGGAGTGTGTCACATTTATGGTGAATAACACTACACTATACTGCACTATAATTATGGGAAAGGCATTCTATTACAACTACCAGTAGCCTCTATCGTCAAGGAATATAAAGCTGGAAAAGTGAGTACGGTAATGCAGTTGCGTTACTAAAACGATCGATCGATGTACATAGACAAGAAGAAAGTCATCACGACTGGCAACGATGGAGGAAAACGAACCAGAACTTTGCTAGATTTTAATTTTGTTAAAAAGAGGACATTTAATGAAGAACAACATAAGAATGATTGAGGCAGCGATCGGGTTAGTAATTATGTGATTTGTTGGGCCTTCCCCGACTCTCCTGGCAACTCCGGCTACTCTAAATCATTTTGACAACCCTGGTGAACCTGAGCCTTTTGTTTAACTATTCAATGCTGATGAGACCTAAATAGCAGAAACAGCTGCTAACAAGATCTAATCGGGCAGCTACAGCGCTAGCCCATTAGGGGATAAGCCCAAGTGTACTGCTGCACCAAAACAGGTACAATACTGTAGGCTCTCTATTTTTTTATAGCAGAAGTAAGGGGTAATTCCCACTACTAACATGGCCTTAGTGCCCACTTAGGTTGCTTGAAGTGAGTGAGCTACAGTGCTATCTCGTATGTGCTATACATACTTGAGGATTATCATTTTAGCCACATTCCACAAGCACTGGGCTTTCATCATCATCATCCAATTTTGATCTGGTTTTATCCCCGTAAACGGGAGTGGCCGAATTTACCCCACCCTAACAGCAATCTCTCCAACTCTCACTCTCCATCTCACTCGATTCAAGGTATCCTCCTTCTCCAAACCAACACTCTTGCTCTCCTTCTCCACTTGCATCTTCTATGTCTTCTTTGGTCATCTTCGCTTCCTCTTGCCTTTCACTTCAAACTCCAATGCTTTTCTCAAAACATGCCCACCATCCCTCCTCAACACATGCCCATACCATCTCACTCCATTCGCCTTTGCCATCTGTTTCCATTTTTCCCTTTAATCCCAACATCTCCATTAGGTCGCTTTCACTTAACTACAGTAAATAGGGTAAAAGCTCTCATGTCATTTGAGTCTGTGGCATACGGCTGTAGCATGCTAGCTTTGCATTCTTCTCCTCAACTGTCTCCTGGCAAAGTCTCATGTTACTGATAGGCTCTGATACACAAAGTGAAAGTGCTGTATTGGGCATGCATCAGATATTGCAGAAAAACTTAACCATCTACTGTATAATCTAGTTCTTTCTTCTTTGTGCAATAAATGAACAAAAAATGATAAAAGCATATTCAAACAGAAAACAAATTTTGAGTTTTGTGCAGCTAAATTAATCTCACTTGAAGTAATGCTGTTAAACATTTTATTTTTCAAAAACTCTGAAATTTGAGCCATGAAATTTGGAACGCTGCTACCCTGCATTTTTTAAACTTTTGTGAGAAATGGTGCATTTCAGTTTCAAAGTGAGTATCTTCGTAACTCCACTTTCTCTAGCAAACGAAAAACTATATCTGATGTGCTAGAATTAAAGTGGGGTTTCAGCTGCAATACTTTTTGTTTTGAAGTCCTAATTTGGAGATTTTTGACATACTAAAAACCAACCCTTACTACAAACCAGAACTAAAGTCAGTACTGTAGGAATTGAATCCAAGTCAGCAGCTTCACTCTGGCATACTGATGACTTTGGAATAATTCAGAGGAAGAACTGTTTTAATCAAATGTTGTTTGTGCACTTCACATTTAACAAAAAATATTTTACAACTTACCACTTAGCACATCTGGACTGATGTAAGCTGGACTTCCTCGTTGGTCTTTTAAAAGATCATTTTCTCTGATAAGATGTTTCCCCAAACAAAAGTTCGTTATTGTGATTCGCTTTGTTCTGAAACAATTGACCAATTGACAATGAACAGTAGGAATAATATTACAAGTCTTACAAATGAAATATATACAATTAGATGATCTACTGTAAGCTGCAGCAATTAGCGGGCAAATTATGTACAAATGAATGTGATTCATTTGGATGCAACTTTATCTGCAGTAGAATAACAAAGAAACAAAAATAAATAAGTGTTTTGTTTAAAACTTGAGAAAGTTCACTAAGTATACATGGCTGTTAATACAATGAAACCCATGGCCCTTCACAGTACATGCAGTTTCTAAAAAAATATTGGACGTTTAATAGTTTTAAAATCTCAAAAGATCTAGGTAACAAAGTTGTTCATTGTTACATACATACTCATCATCATCATCATCATCATCATTATCATCAACATCATCATCACCATCATCACCACCACCACCAATATCATCATTATCACCATCATCATCACCACCACCATCATCATCATCATCATCATCATCATCATCATCAACATCATCCTCCTAATCATCATCATTTAACGTCCCTTGTTTCCCACTCCTGGTGTTGGACATGATATGAGTTGCCTCCACTGTTTTCTATCCTCTGCCATATCTTCCATGATATTTAATTTACCTTCCTCATAAATTATTTTCTTCCACTACCTTACTCCAGGTCTTCTTTGGCCTACCTACTGACCTTCCACCTTCCACATCCAGCTCCATCGTTCTCCTTTAGTATGCTGTTCTCATTCCTAAATTTTACATGACCAAATTATCTCAACCTCGTTTTCCTTAATCTATGTTCAAGGTTCTCAACCCAACATCTTCTTCTGACCTCTTCATTAGAAATCCTGTCCTGCCATTTTACTCTTGACATGTATCTCAAATTTCTATGATCACAACTGTACCTACATGCAGCAGTCCTTCCAGTTTTTCTGTGAGTACCCAAGTGCAGTAGCAAGAGTCTCAGTTCTGACATACAAACTATGATATAAAAATACTTTCTTTGTATAACTTCATTAAAGTACTTCACAGTCCAGCTTTTAACATAAGGTTTTAAAAGTGTTCAATAGATTAATGTCTCACCTATTTGATTAATACTTCAGAAACTACAGATAACTTCCAGCAACAGCTTGATGAGGAAAATGTTAGGTTCATTAAAAGATTTAACTATTGCCAGTAGCTACAGCTATTAAAGCTAAAAGTTACATCAAAGTAGTTAATCTCAACCAAACTTTGAAGATTATTCTTAAGTATCCCTGCCTTTACAAAACTAACTTGTACCAAATTAATTTCAACTATGTTATTAAGTTTACTTAATAGATTAAGTTTACTTAATAGTGTAACAATAATTATCATCAATTTTATTATTATTGTTATCATAATAACTAAATCAATTTACATAATTTATAGCGGTATTACAATAAGTTTTGTTTCATACAGTACCTTCTGTTGAGCACAATGTTTCCTAGCTTTAAATCTCTATGTACAATATTTCTCTGAAAAGAAATTGAATTTTTTAAAGTTAATTTTTAATTAATATACCAGTTAAAACAACTGACTCAATCCCGGTATAGTTTAAGATGAAAAAGAGAAAGTTACTGGCACTGCTCCCCTTTGAAAATCATGGAAAACATGATTTATTTCTTTTATAAAAATTAATTCTACTATTTTCCATCTTAACAAAGAGAAAGACGATATAGGAAGCACATATGTATGTACTCTAATTTCTTTCATGAAACTGTAAATTCTCACAACTTGGAGAAAACCAACCATTTTTGTGCTTCATAACACTATGAAGACACACTTTCAGACCAATAAAAACACATGTACTATCCAAATTATTTTATAAACTGCAGTCAGAATAGGAATTCCATTCAAAGTAAAAAAAAACATTGCTGAAGTTCAAAAAAAGTGTAATTTATTGTAGATTTTTATAAATTAAAGTGCTCTCAGAGTGGCAGTGCATTTTTATATTTTCAGAGGAACAGAAAATTGAAAATTTCCTGTTGCTTTTGGAAATAATTCCAGAGTCTTGTTCATATTTAAAAGCCCACTTTCGAGTCTTTTGATTTTTTTCAGTTTTTTTTATTAATTTTGTTGCTTTCAGAAAAACAAACATGGGATCTGATAATTAAAACAACTTTCAAAGATATAGCTATGTACTGTATTAGCATCTTATATTATCCCAAACATTAAATAGATCTGCCTCAAAAGTATGAAACATTGATTTTCTTGTTTTAGGCCAATGGGAAATATTTCAGATGTTCATGAGTTTTGTTTTTCATTTTCATTACTTATTTTTATTATAAAATTATGCACCTATCAATGTTAAGGGGGGTGTCGGGTTAACCAGGGGAATTTGACCAGGAGTTACAGCCCCAGGGTGGGAATTTTGATTCTATGCTGTCCCCAGGGTTGGGACTTTTGACGCGTCTGCCATCTTGACGAAAGAGCCTGGGGAAAAAGCCACCATATTGGAAATTGCCCACAAACCATTTGCTCAAGATGGAAGTCGAATCTAAAAAGATGATAAATTTCACTTTTAACATGACATCCTTTTAGTACTTTCAGAAAGTCATTTATTAAATTGTTTCTCAAAACAGAATAGGCGTCCAGGAAAGAATAAACCATTTGTTATTGTTCTTTCGAATGACTATTGGATTATTTTTACTACAAATTCAATAAAGTTATCCACTGAGTTATCTGCTCTATTATTTTTGTTAGGATTTTATCAGCTGGATAAGAATTTTCATGCAACATCCCTCTGATCTCTGATGAATTATAATCATGTACTCACCCAAGGGTTGGGCATTTTGACAATATTTTGCCCGAGGGTGGGGGAATTTAACTTTTTTTTTCAAAATGTCAAAATCCCCACCCATTGCCCGACACCCCACCCTCGGGCTTAACATTGATAGGTGCATAAACTGGTGTCAAATCCCTCGGACCGATACAGCTTAAAGTAGGCAAACACGGCCGAGGTGAGACGTACCTCGGTAACAAATTATAAATCACGGTTATCGCTGAAATATCTTAAGGGCGGTCATCTTTAACTGTCGTCCTCTTTATGATGGACTGTGTAGGGAATCCAGGAGATTTAACTGAGGCATTCCCAGGTCAAAACCAATTCGCAGCTGTTTCAGGAAGTTTTTAACTGTCTTTTTTTAAATGAAAACAAAGTATGAAAATATAATTTCTTTGCATTGGCAGCATACATTCAGATACGCTTTTTATAAAAATTTATGCTCAGTTGGATACTCTTTTCACTTCAGTAGAGCACAAAGAATTGATTTTATCTTTGTTATGTTTTTAGACTACAATGCAATTACGACGACATTCGACTGAGTCACCTTAGATTTAATCTCTAACTGTAAATGATTGAAAAATCAAACTCGGCAAATAACTTAGTAAAATGCAATTATTGTCGATGATACCTTCTGTGATATCCGATTATATAGAAAATAGTGGCTGCTGATTCACTTTAAAAAGAATAAATTGTAAAGAGATCTGAAAACTTTTTTGAGTGCACGTAATAATTGCTTGATTAGCTTTGTGATTTCATGAAATGGAGGTCCTTGGGTGAAACATTTGCTGTTTTTTTTGTTTTAAAAAATGGTCAACGTATAAGTATAAGCGAAATCTGACATTTCCCAAACTAAGTGACCTGCATTCATAATTTTTTTTTGGTATTCAGTAGTGGACCCAGAGGAGACGTGATAAAACGTAGGCTATTCTGAATTGCCATTATTCTTCACATTTGTGGATTATAAACAAGTGGAGCAAACGCCTGGAGGGTATTTTTATCACTTACAAGGTGTTTATACATTGCTGTTAATTCAGTTATGATGTAGTCACGACTAACAACATAACAGCCTTTCCCCACAGCTCTTAAGAACTGAGCGTAACCTTCAACGCACAGATGGGAAATTCCTTTAGTATAGAAGCCATCATTTTCGAATCAAATGATAATCATCAAAACCAACAAAACTTTTCCGCTGCTAATTGTTTCACTTAGGCCGATAAAGGCGGTGAGAACGTTTGTGCAACTTTTAAGGTGTTTTTGCGAATCATATCGTAAAGGTCCATCTGCGGACGCATTTCTTCGGAACTGCACAGTTGGTAGTATTTTGTTCACACCGCGGAGGTCATAACCCTTTAAGAAACAACTGGAAACAGGATAACTTAACATCAAGTTTAATTGCTATAAGATTAATGCAAATTTGAAGCCCTTGGCAATAGTAAGAAATCTGTTTTAAATCTCTGTTTTTCAGACCTTTTCAGTTAAATTGAGTTCAAACTATTGGCGAACGTGCGTGCACAAACCAAAGGTTTTGTCCGTTTCCTGCAACGAGTTCAAATTTTTTTATTTTCAAAACTCAAACTCAACTCGTTATAAATTTCAAGTTGAGAAAAGACAAATTAATTATCGACACCAATTCTGTAAGGTAAGAGTAAAAGAGAGTTCATATTCTACTTCTTGAAAATAGTTACAGTGCTGAATGTAGGAATCTTGTGGAAGTTACTCGAAATTCGTCAAATTGTGTTGAAAAAGAAAGTTATAATTCACGAACAGCAACAAGGTTTTAAGAGGGAAAACAAAGGACACGTATATCAATGAAACGCATAATTTAGCAGAAGGTTGAACAATGGAGTGCGCGACGGTGCACGTAGTTATAATTGTTCACGAGGACAAATTTTTTTTGACCCGCAATCGTTTTTTGTAAACAGTCGTTGAGCTCGAAGACTTCTAACACACGAATACCGCATGTGTATGTGTTTGTAGCTGTCTAACCAAGACTGTTGGTCCCAAAACCCTACATTGAATCCCTTTGCGAGTCACTGTATTTGACAAGAAGCACTTAAACAAAACTGAATACTGAATTTGGACAAAATGAGCAACGCTTCCAGCGATTTTAACAAATGTTTGTCGCCCTTTTACTACTTACACGAGCCGTTTGCCGCGGAAGTAGCTCGACTAACCGTGGATATTTTGATCGCATTGAGCGGTGTTTTGGGAAACATCTTAGTGTGTCTTGTTGTAACCAGGAAGTTTCGCAAAAACACTCCAATCAACTACTACATTCTTAGTTTGGCAGTTGCGGATCTTGGCGTGCTCTTGGTGAATTTTCCGTTCGCGATTATGAAAGCCGAAGTACCCAGCCACTGGCCGTTAGGAAAAGCCGTGTGTCTTTATATCTACCCTACAGTCGAAGTATTTTTCGGTGCATCTATCTGGTCGATAACAGCCATTGCAGTCGAAAGATACAGAAATATTGTGTGTATGAAAGGTGTGAGCCAAAGACAATCTCTTGTCAAAAGGTCGATTGGTAAATCAGTCTACTTTGTTCTCGTGGCTGTTTGGTTGGGTTCATTGCTAACCACAGTTCCTGTTATTTTTCACTTTAAATATATCTCAGAGTCCAAAAGTTGTTTTCTTCTTTGGCCTAGTCAAACTTACGAACAAGTATACAATACGATAACAGTCTTTTTTAGTTATATCCTGCCTCTGAATGTCATAACGTGGACGTACATCCACATTGGTCGGTCGCTACGACAAAGCACTGCCTTTAACAAAGAAATGAGCGGGCAACAATCATCCGGGAATTCCAGGAATTCGCGAATGAAGCAAAATTCAAAGGCCAAGCGGATCTTGACTCCTCTCGTGATTGTTTTTGCTGTAACAATGCTCCCTATCCACACCATGAAACTAGGCATAGCATTTTGGAGATGCGAGATAATATCAAACGAAGGGTTTTTGGTTATGTTTAATTTATGCATGACCTTAACAATAATGAATTCAGCTTGCAATGCATTTATATACTCCCTTGTTAGTAAAGAGTTTAGAGCCGCCTTTAAAGCTTTACTTCTGAGCTGGAAAATCAAGTGGCACAACAGATCAAGCATGATTTCTACCGAATCGAAGGCTTTTATTGACTTCGTGTCGCATAGGCACGCCATGAAATCTAAGAATTCGGGCAAGGAGTACCATTGGCCCCTCCCACAAGAGTATAACAGCTTACAGGAAACTAATGTTTGAATCCAATCGAATGTTTAAAGAACCTGATCAAAACGAAGGCATTTGGTAATTATTCCGTACTATTAGAGAGGTAAAGCCGCCACCATGTGAAGATAAATAATGGTTAGTAAGGCCCAAACGTATTTGAGACTTTCTAACTCACGAATTACTTTCATCAACAAAAACAGTATTGAACAGAAAATCTATTCACGAGGATTATCGCGTAAATAAAATAGACTATTCTTTTTATCAGAATATAAATGAAAAGCAAACTGCATACAAATGTTCGATAGAATAACCGGGTTAACTTCGGTAACCGGTATGCTTGTTTTAATCAACTAAAAATAATTTATCGGTGCTGATGGCCTAACGTTTTTCTAAAAACTAAGGAATAAAAATTCGAAAAGATAAAATCATATTGCAGCCTAGCCGGTAGCAACTTAGTTGTCATAGTTACCAAACTATAGTAAGTTAAGGTTGAAACCCGGAAAAATCACTGAAGAACATCGAACTGAGCCAGCAAAGGCTGAAATAACAAAAACATTTTATTTAAACCCATGAAAATAAATAAACCTTCTGCCGGAATATTCAGTTTGTCCGCAAAAAGCCAATGAAACACATGTATTACACATGTACCTTTAACAAACTTATGTACACTTAAATAAGCTGTTCAGTCAATGGCGACATGCACAAGTGTTTTGTACAATGTTTTTTCAAAACGTTACAATATTACAACAGGTAATTTTAGGACATTTAAGAAATTTTGGAACTCGAATCACAAAAGATTAAGAAATTTGTAGCTTCAGTTAAAAAAATCATAAAGTCCTTAATAAAAAATATTTCGTATCGTATAAACTAAACTTGCATTAATGAGCTGGGTATTAATCCACCATCTTCGTCCAGCCTATTCCCCTTCCAACCCACCTTTATACAAGCAAGCTAAAACGGAGCTCCCAAATGTTTGTCATTCACTTCTTCTTATAGTTATTGTAAAAGTAATATGGTTTTATGGGATCAGGATAAAAATGGCTGAACTTCACTCATCAAAGATAAAATACCCAATGGATGATTCGATGATAAGATGATTCGTGTACATCTGTGAAGTATTTTTCAATCGAATATCTGTATCACTATCAGATGTGTATATATGAAATGCTGATGGACCTGAAACCAATTCTTGAATTGCACGCAATTTAGGTATTCAGCTGATGAACAGTAACTGTTTTGCTATTTATTTTCAGCTTCATTCTAGTTATGTCTATTCAGATATCTATTTGATTCAAATCCAAGTGCATCTCGGCGGGTTGTCGACTCGGGGAGGAATTTGGGCTCTGCCATTGGCATATAGTTTAATTTTGTACTGTGTAACACAGGATAAACATTTGAAGAATTATTTTGAGTCTTTGGTATGAAAGTATGAATGACTGAAAAGAAACTGAAAGCCCGTTTTATTGAGTTTTCCCTTTGCAGTGAAGGGAAATTTCTCTAAATGTTGATCACTTCAACTTTGAAATGAACAGACTGACGGGATGCCGAACGGAAACATGTTGTCAGAGAACCGACAATTAAGAGAAATAATCAAGACAGAAGTTCTCTTTGTCGTCATAACTGCCATAAGGTTTTATTAAGTGCTTATAGGATGCTTCAGAAAATCTTGTAACGGCAGAGCACTAATAATATTTATTTCCTCGGTGTCAGCAGTTCATTTGCGGTAAAGCCGAGCTGAAATCAGATTTATTATGAGGGATACGATCAAACAATGCTTTTTAAAAATAAATTAAGATTATAATTATCATTGCTTTAGACTAAAATATAATAAAGTCAAAACGATGTACATAAAATTGAAGAAAATACGTTCGTCGTGTTGACTTTTCATTAATTATATTTTAGAATTTAGTCTTTAACTCCAACGTAAGAATTAAGTTACGTTATTGTGTGGCTTTTAAGGCCCCGATTACATGAGACGGGCTGGCCCGGTTGAGCGGGTTGAGTTTTTCTAGCGAGATCCCGGCCGTCCGCACGAAATCTGTAAAAATTTGGCTTGCGATTACA
>JANCMA020111235.1:0-14769 GCA_024336925.2 Zoanthus solanderi
CCCCATCCCCCCCACATCACATTATTGCTGCCATGTACTTTTCTCGGTCGCTATGACGGTCGACAATCCCCCACATCAACTTTTTACACGTGGAGTGCTGTGTTTTTTTGGTAAAAATTGAAAGTCAAGTAGAAGGTAGGTAATATTATACTTGCTGTTATGTCGTAGTATGTCAGAAGTAAATTTGTTCGCTTTCAAATTAATTCATCAAGGTGATGAACGATTTAGTTCTTTATATAGAGGACAGCAATAATGTTTTATGGGTCTGTCAGCCTTAATTGTTGGTCAATGAACTTGATACCTCAGTTCGGCAATGAACTACAGAAAATATCAACCATATTCACCTGGCGACAATATGTATTCGAGTTCTTTGCAAAGAGGACTGATACCTGATTCACAACTGGTTTTAATAAACAACCTTTCTTGTGCCGTGAGCGGGAAATGCAGAGAATAACGAAGCGATTTTCTTACCCGCTTCGCAAACAAAAACATATCTTCTGCCCACTTTGGCACAAAGCAAAAGTTCTGAACAAGCTGAGACACTAGACAAAACAAACAAGGACAAACTTGGACAATATGTATCGAAAAGAATTTCAAGGTACCATTAATTAATCCTGTCGACAGAACTTCTGAAATCAAAGTGCCATACTCTGATTTCCACGTGGCCTTGATGAACAGTTTCGTAATCAAACATTATGTGCTTATGATACTGCAAGATTATGCTACAGCTTTATTACGTGTTCTGAATTCTGGGTTTTATTTGTTTGATTCGCACTCTAGAAATTCATAAGTAATGCCTGATCAAAGTAGTATTATTCAGTTGGAGGAATACCTTAATTCTCTTTCACACAAACTAAATTCATTATATTATGAAATTGTACCAGTTAAATTTAATTTGGTTTCAGTAGAAACCGAAAATGAGAAGAAAATGAGGCTGAAAAATGACAGAGAAAGGAAAAGAAAGATGTTGGTGGCAACTGAAACTAGAGATAATTGAGAGTGAAGAAAATAAGGCTTACAAGTTCAAATAAAACTGTAACTGAAAAGCAACATAGGTTTCAGAAAAAGAAAGAAAGAAACGAAAAATATGAAATCCGCAGAAACTTTATCCGCTAGGCAATCCAGGCTTCAGAAAGACCGTGAAAGAAAGAAAAAAATGCTTCACTAGAGACTGAAACTGAGAGAAAAATTAGACTGAAAAAACAGAAGAAAGACTAGTAAAAGAAAAGTACGCTTACATGAAACTAACGAATAAAACAGTTAAGAAACCAAAATTCACACAACAGCAAAATGGCAATAATTTCAAACACGCAATCCTTACAACAAAATTACTTGAGAGTGTTTGATGTAGAAAATGGTCATATTCACTAACAAATTTGGGCAAAATCTAACATTGCTAAATTTCACAAGTCAGTTAAATTTTCTATATTCCAATGTAAGGTTTGTCGAGAAGCATGGCCGTTAAAGACTCAACCAAGATCTGATGACAATTACGTAAGTTCAAGATGTACCAGAAATAAGAAATCCCCTAAAAAGTTTTCATTTGACAATAATATGATTCAATCTCCCATTCCACCGGAACTCCAAAATTTGACATAAATCGTAGAAATGTCGATTGCCAGTGCCCTTGCTATCATAAGAGAGCACATAAGATCAGATGGTCAGAGAGGTTACTCAGGGCATTGCATCAATTTGCTACAAAATGTGGAAGAGCTTGCACTAATTGTTTTAAAATTTAAAGGGAAAGAAAACACTTTTAAGGATGTCACTGTTTGCAGGGCTAAAGTACGCAAAGCGTTATCCTGGCTTATTGATAATAAACCACAGTACAAATGTGTAAATATGACATCTTTAAACTCTCTACCTGAAAATGGTGTGCCCTCGGATTTAACGACAGTTGAAACTGAATATTTAAATATTACTCATAAAAACATTCAGGCTGATTTAGGTCTACCTAGCAGTAGTCGTAATAAAGATACTGTATTTAACGAAATGATTGAAATGAGCTGTAGTTTCTTACCTCTTTGGTCAGCAACATAAACAAGAATTTAAAGCTATAAAAAATCAGCTTTTAGATATAAGTGGTCTTGACTGGCCATCTGTTGACGGTCAGCCCTTAAAAATGAATACTAAACAGTATTCTTAGCTTCTATGGCATTCCCAGCTTTATTCCCAGATAGTAAGGGAGACCAAACAAATCCATCACTTTTCCAATACGTTACTTTTCATGACAGAATAAAACATCTAACGAAGTTTTCTGAATTTATTGATGGAAAGTGGATATATTACTTTGCTAGACCCTCAAGATTTTCATATTGGGCTTTTAAAATCTACCAAAATCAACGACTGTTACAGCAAACAGGCATATTTCTCAAACAGAATCCTGGTGAAGCAGTTTTTACAATTTATAATTTGCAAAAAATGGTAGCAAACAATAATTCAGATGCACTGATGTTCGAAGTGTCATGGTATATTGCAAATGTTACTCAGACAAATGTTTATTGGCACAAAGTTAAGGAACATCTCAAAGCAATGATAACAAATGTTGGTCTACTGCACTGTGAGGATTGTTGATAACATTCTGACACCTTTCATCACTAGTAGGAGAGGTTGTGTCACTGTAATTCTGGCCAATGCATATCAGCCATAAAAAATAGTGAGCTTGATTGCTAGCAGCCATGAACAACTGTTTTGACCTTTTTAGACCTCATCAGCATAGCATAGCTACTAAACAGGCTCAGGTTCCCAAAAAGAACATAAGTAATGATAAAATCGCAATGCTTGTTGGACGGGGCTATAAAACGTCAAGTATAGATAGCACAAACGTGCTAGTAGCTAACTTGAAGCCACTATATTGGAGACTATGGCCACGTTGCTAGCGGGCTTTACCCCTTTAAACTACCATAAAAAATAGTGAGCCTTCTTATTCTAATTACCTGTGTGCCTTAATTCTTTGCCATGACCATGAGCGAATTTTCTCCTCACAGACGGCAGTGAAACTGTACTGCCACCTAAAACAGAAGAAAATGGTTGCGGTAAATTTGGAAAACAATGAAAACTTTTTGTACTTGCCAATTAAACTTTTGAAATGGGGAAACAAAGTAACATTCGTTGTATAATACAAAATACTAATTTATCTTTTACGAATAATTTAGACAACTCAAGGTTGAAAACTTTAAAATCATCACCGTAAGTAGAGTAGAGAGCTGACGTTGTAAAGTACATTTTTTCAAAACAACTGTAATTAAGACACCTTACGGACGAAAACTTTTAAACAATCACCTTAAAAAGTTTAAAAGTGACGATTCCAGCTTTCATTTCTCAAAAAAAGATGTAAGTTAGCCAAATCATGCTGAAAATTTTTATGATCTTCACTACAAGTAGTGTAAGCAACAGACGTTTAGAGTGTTAGCTCTGCATCAGAGCAAAAGTAATTTAGACGATTAAAATTGAAATTTTTATGATCTGTGCTGACATTTGCAGAGTTTATCGTTCATTAGTGCAACTGTAATTTAAACAATTAAGGGCTTAAGTTTTTATGACCAACTTCATAAATGGTGCAAGGAACTGACATTTCAAGCGCTAGCCAATAAGAGCTTTGTAGCCCTCTATATTCATAACTGTCGCAAAGTCGGCCCTGACAGACAAGAAGGGTTGTACTGTCTAAGGTCACCAGTGTCAACCATCATCAAGATGTTGCAATGTCCCGGCCTCTTAATACTTATAAATATAAACTGGATTTAACAATACACATGCAGTGAAAACTAAAACAAATAACAATGACGATCTAGATTGAAAATCGGAACAAAATACAATAAAATTGACTAAAGGCAGCAAAAAGAAACACGTTTAAACAACTGAAATCCGGTTCAGTCTCTTAGGATCGGTAATTTCTAAAAAACTTGAACGAACTTCAGAAACTTAACTGACAGCGTTAACTCCTACGATCTAAGATAACAGAAACTAAATTCCTCGGCAACCGGAAACACAATGCAGAATGAAATTGAGGCTAGATCCAGTCTCTAACTCGGACTTGATGAAATACTGAACTTTTTTCTCTATTTTTTTATGGAGACCACAGTTTCACGAGTCTGTATTAAAACTACAAACAAAAGTTTGCAACAACACCCGTAAATAATATTGTAGACCTTGTTTATTGATGAACCTTGGTTATCAATTTTTTTCGATAATCATGTATTAAAGTAAAGAAAAAACACCCAGGACTTTCTAGATTTTTAAGGATCCTTAAACCCATGAATCCTACCAGGCTTTGGGGTTTTCCTTTACTGGCACGTCGGGTTGGTACTTGCGATAAACCTCATTCACTACCATAAGCTGAAGTGAATCAATCATTTCCATCATATTTTGGAACTAAAATTCAAGAAAACGATAAAAAGTTAGTGCTGAAGGAGATAGAAAAGATGAAGCCGCAGATAACAAAGACAAAGATGACGCTGAAAAAGACAAAGACGAAGATAAAGCCAAAGATGATGCCAAAGCCGAAACCAAAGACAAAGATGATGCCGAAGAAGACGAAGACAAAGATGATGTTGAAAAAGACAAAGACGAAGATAAAGCCAAAGATGATGCCAAAGCCAAAACCAAAGATAAAGATGATGCCGAAGAAGACGAAGACAAAGATGATGCTGCAGAAGACAAAGACAAAGATAAAGCCAAAGATGATGCCGAAGACAAAAGGAAGAGGAAAAAGGAAAAAGAGGAAAGGGAAGAGGAGAAAGTAAAAGAGGAAGAGAAGGGAAGACGAAAGGAGAAAAGTAGGAAAAGGGAGAAGGATATGGAGAAGTCGGAGAAGAAGGAGGTGAAATGAAAGGAGAAAGAGAAACTGAAGAAGAAAAAGAGAAAACGAAAAAGGAGACGGAAGAAAGGCAGAAGGAGAAAGTAAGAGAGGAAAAGGAGAAAGAGAAAAGGGAAAAGTAGAAAATAACAATACATTCATTAAAACTTACAGAAGTTACTGTTCCGTTCAAGGCCACTGAAGCAAAAGCTAAATAACCAATACCCCAAATCCAAACTAATAAATAGGCACTCTGCCTTGAGAAACTCTCCTATTTTTGTAAATTAAAGATCCTGTTTCAAACACTTTCCCTCTTTTGAGTTTCAAAACTTACATAGCCTTCCTAGCATCAGATTGGCCTTTTTGTGGTAGCAAATTCACAAATAGAACTAATTGTCTTGATATAGTCGTCAAACCTGAATCTGTGAAAGAATCACTGAGAGTTCCTGCTGGATAACTTCAATCAGCATCTGTAGGTAATAATAATCAAAGGGCTCTTAGAGCCAGCAAATTCATGTAATGGACAATAATATTAAGCAGTCTAATGATTAAATAATAAATTTTTTCCAAATGTTTTAACATTTAATAAAAAATTGTATTCAAATTAAGAAAAAGGTATTATAGGCAATTTTAAGTTAAAATAAAAAAAGAAAAGAAAAAAAAACTAAAATAAAACAAGCACCCTTCCAATACCGCTGTCCCGATCTACCTCTTCGTCCTTCATGCCTGCCTCGTGCAGTCGAGCGTGTAAAAAAAATCGTTCTCGGTATCCCTGGGTTTGAAGATTTCGACTTCTTGATCCATCTTGCACACTTTAAAAATGCCGAAATTGTGATTTGATGTTATATGTTTATTTATTAGTCTGTAGAAACAGTTAAATTCTTGTCCATGTGTATTTGAGGTTTATCAAAGTCAGTTTTCCATTCAATAAGGGGGAATGTAAGGGGCGAAAATTGACAATTCCGTCTACGATCGACAACTTCCGGCCAAATTCCGATCTCCACGATAATCATTCTTTGCGTCATATGACGCAAATGAATGAGCTAAGCACCAAATGTTTCTGAGTAAAACCATGGCATTAAAACTGACTTTATTTGATATCTGAATCTAGGCTAAAAAATGGAAGACACAACTGACCTTAGGTGTGTCCAACACAACTTGAGTGGCCTGATCCATGATTACATGCGACTCTGCTGAAAGTGGCTTCAGAACTAAAAAAAATAGGAGTGCGCCACTGTTCATTTTTCCAATAAAATAGTAATCGCAAGCAAATGACCATACTTATGACTGAGAACAAGTACAAGATGACGACCAATATAAAAATCGACAAGGAAGAGCCAGTATGGCAACAAAAAAGCGAATGGGACAGCCGAGTTCGAAATAACAGGTATAATTTCAATCGAAACGCTTGCAACCTCTTAGTGTCTTAACACTGATGTCTGTGTGTTTAATCATTGATATATTCTATGTTCACACATGACTAGATTTGTAATCCACACACCCCTCCAAGTTGACTCAGTAGCTCAGCTGGTAGAGCGGCGGTCTAGTAGCCCGAAGGTCGTGGGTTCAAATCCTACCTGAGTCAGTGATTTTTTCACTGACTCAAAAACAAGCGTTGGTTTAACTTCATGTTTATAACAGGTATAACTTTAGTTAAGAACTAAAAATAAACTGAAAATTAAAACTGTGTCTGTGAATCTTTTTGAAATTCATTCCATGAACCAGTTATAGGAGTTGGTTTTTGTGATTAATAAAACTTACAAAGAGAACGGGATAGGAACAAGATTGGGAACAATAAGAGGAGCTGGAAGAAGAATGAGAATGAGGATGACAATAACAATGAGATTGGGAACTAGTACGAAGAAAGTTCCGGGGGAATCAAGAACAAGGCAGAAACAGAAATGATAATGAAAATTAAAAAAAGGAAAACAAAGAGGCCGGCAACAGAAACATGAAAGGAAAAAAGGGCAGGATTGTAGAGAAGGACAATTGGAATGAGTACAGGATCAGAAATGAGATTGAAATGCGAACAAGAACATGAACATGAACAAGAGAACAGTCGAAAACTAAAAGTGGCGAAAATTTACCAAGAAGCCTATTTCTAATAAAAACGGATAAATAAAAGAAAAAAAGAAAGTTTGTGTCTTACTTCAATCAGACGGCAAGAAATTAGTAACAGACATCCACATCATTCAACAGATCGTAAAAAAAAATAGACATACACCAAGCGTAGACTGGTACAATAACAAACCTTCATTAACAATACTCCAAAAAAAATACCACAAAAACAAAACACAATCACACCTACCTGGACACACTAAATATAAACTGCTAATACAAACTGACTTACTATACTGAAAATGTTCTGGCATGTAGCCTTTTCTTGATATTCCATCACGCATTTGGCTCTGCAAATATATTTATTTCAGTGTCCAATGATAGTAGTGATAATCATAAGGCTAATGATAGCAGCCAAAACATGGATTAGATCAAGATGATTGTGATGAAAATGATGATAGGTATGAGGATAGTTCAGATGATGGCCACAATAAAGATGTTGGTAGGGGTTGTGTTAAGACTGTGATACCTAATGGTGATAATGAAGATGATGTTGATGGTGATGATGATAATGGAATTAATGTGAAAATGTTGCTAACGATGATTATTTATTCGTTGGTAGCGTCAACTCTTAACTTAAATTAAGGACTGACTCCTACTATTACCATTACTAGTATTATTACCACTACCACCACTAACAATACTACCACTACCACTTCTACTATAACTACTACAAATACAACTATTACTACTGTTACTACTACTACTACAACAAATACTACTACTATTACCATCACCACTATTGCTACTGCTACTACTACCACTACCACTACCACTATTACTACTACTACCACTACCACTACAAATACCACTACCACTACCACTACTACTACTACCACTACTACTTAAACTACTACTACTACCACTACCACTACCACTACTACTATTACTACCACTACCACTACCACTACCACTACCACTACTACCACTACTACTTAAACTACTACTACTACCACTACTACTTAATACTACCACCACCACCACCACTACTACTACTACCACCACCACCACCAATACTACTACTACCACCACCACCACCACTACTACTACTACCACCACCACCAGAACAACCACTGCTGCAGCAGCCATCACTGCTGCTGCCACTGGTGCTGCCGCTGCGCCAGCTACGGCTAGTGCCGCATCACTGATGCTACTACCACTACTAGTTAGTACTACTACTTACTTTCCAATCTTTGACATTTTCACAGAACGTTGAGGACGTTACTTGTGTGTTCCAGTAAACAGACAGAAACTCCAGACTAACAAGCTGTTAGAAATTTAACAAAATAAAATTATTTCATTGAATAAACCGCATTTCCAAGATAGCAAAAGTATCGACATTTTCGACCATCATTATCACCATAAGGTAACAACCTCAACTTCGAATGAAAAAAAAGTAGAACTCCGTCCATGGAGTATAGAAATGGATTTGAAAATGCAGGGAATTCAAAACAACCGTAGTAAAATGACTGAAAAAAGTTGACTATTCTCAAAGAAAAAGAATATAAACGCAAAAACAAACTACATCTTGTAACAAGTCTTGAAAAGTGTAGAACCTGCCTCATAAATTTTCAAGGTGCCATTAAATTTATCTTTTAATCTTTTTATGTCGCCGCTCCAAAACTTTGGAATACGCTACCGCGTGAGATTCGTGCATTGACAGAAATTAGAACTTTTAAATCCCATTTAAAAACTTATCTCTTTAAGGAAGCCTTTTTTTAATTACATTTTTAACTATACGTGGTATACATAATCTAAGTTTTATTGTAAAGAAATATTTTAAATTCTATTATAATCGTTATTACTAGTAGTAGTAGGTCTTAACTTAGATTACGTTTATTTATTTTTGATATATATATAACACTCGGATGTAAATACTTCCATGTAATGCGCATTTGATCATTTTTATGTAAATTGCGCAATATAAGAATTAAATTTATTATTATTATTATTATCATTATCATTATTATTATTATTATTATCCGTCTTTGCCAATCTTTTGGTGTTACTCCAACCTTTGCCAAAGTTGATGCAACAACAGTCGACAAGTAGGCTGAATCGTCATCCAACTTTCAAAAGGAAGTAGTTAAAGAAGAATTACAAGGAAAACTTGATCTTCTGAAACAATTAAAAGAAAAGACATCGACCCTCATTGATGAAACCCCCAACGAATTCTCAACATTCCGTTTCATTGAGATAATACGAACACTAAGCAAGAAAGTTTCAATGACATGTTCTTACTTAATAGTGACATACACCCCTACAACACTAGAAACAAGAATTCCTTGCCACTGCCCTACTGCAGGACAAATTTAAGGAAAATTTCTCTTCGATTTCAAGGCCCCAAATTATTTAATTCCCTCAGTCCTGAAATTCAGAATGCAACTACCTTTATTGAATTCATCTCTAAACTGAAGTCATATTTTCTTGTGTAAATTCAATAAGCCAACTCTTTTAATGCTCGTATGAATATATTTTCTTTTGCTACTCAATGTAATAAATGTTTGTTTTTTTTGTGTGTGTAAAAATGAATTGTGGTAATTAAGTTTAACTAATTATCTTGCCGGATAGTACTTTAATTCACATACTTAGATAATAATTATCATAGGTAGTCCTTTTCATAAGCCTCGTGGCTTCCGCGGGCTCCCTTGCGGTATTAAATTATAAAATAAAGAATAAAGCATTCAATTAATGTGAGTTTTTCAAACAACCAAGTTCGATGCATTGTTTGTAGCTCATGGTAGTCAACCAATTAAAGGAGTTTGTTTTTGGTGGTTAACAAAATCAACACAATGTGAACAACGATTTCCCAAAACACACCTTGTGAACCAAGTGAACAGATGTTTCCACAACGGTTGGTCTCCAGAATTCATCTGTTGTCTGAGGAAACAAATCTTGAATTTAGCTTGTTATGCTTTCCAGGTTTACTTAGCGTGCTTTAGATTATTTAAAACAGCTGCAGATTCTCAACAAATACACTTAGATTCAGTCTTATCGCCTACACCTTCATAATTTCTAAACTTGAAGGATTTCCCAGGCATTTTTCTAGTTTTTCAAGACCTTTTCAGGACGAAACAGTATAGATCGCACAAGCATTCTAGTAGCTACCTTGAAGCCACTAGTATGGGCACTGACGCCACGTTGGTAGCAGACCTTACCCATTAAATCTACCATAAATGATAGTGATCCTGAATGTTTGTAGCCTAAATAGACAGCTGCTTGCCTTTCTGTGCCGAAACACAAGATAATACTTAATACTGAAAGTGCAATGCTTCCAGGTATAATTCTGCACACGTTAACGAAACTATGTTCTAAATAGTTCAATACTTGATATCAACAAGTCTCTTGATAGATAGGTAGTGCAGCTCCGAGTTGGGTAAACTAAATTGCTATCATATATTTAAAAAATCAACAGAATTAAAAAATAACCCATAGTTAGCTTATGTCTATCGAGTTACTGATGCACGCGGAAATCTTAGCGAGCTTTTCCAGTACTCCCAAACTTTACAAGTGCATCCATAACTTGATAGATGTACAGCTAAATCATGGAGTATTGCTTTTGTAACATAGACGACAAACTCCTATCAAGTTTCCCAATCAATCATTTTTTGGAGTCGAAATATTATTTTCTATCGTTTCACACCAGCAGCAAACCATTGTTCCAGATCGTTTTTAATGAAGAAATAAATACAAGCAGCAAATTCAAATCTTGTGGTACAGAAAACAACTGATCGAGCACAAAATTCTCCCAATACACTTAGTTTCTGCATGAAAATGATGTCTACTAAAGCCAAAACTGCTGTTTATGGCTCTAACCAACTCAGGTTCAGCATTGTTTGTGGTGCAGATTTAAGGGATAATACCCGCTAACAACATTTTTTGCCCATTTTAGTGGCTGCAAGTACTTAGTACCAGCACAAATGTACCATCCATACTTGTGAGATTAGGTTTACATTAGTTGACCAACGTGACCTTAGTGCCCATTTTAGTGACTGTAAGTACTTAGTACTAGCACACATGTACTATCTATACTCGTGAGATTAGGTTGATATTAGTTGATCAATGTGACCTTAGTGTCCATTTTAGTGACTGTAAGTACTTAGTACTAGCACACATGTACTATCAATACTCGTGAGATTAGGTTGATAATAGTTGATCAATGGACCTTAATGTCCATTTTAGTGACTGTAAGTACTTAGTACTAGCACAAATGTACTATCAATACTCGTGAGATTAGGTTTACATTAGTTGACCAACGTTAGTAACCTTAGTGTTCATTTTAGTAGCTAAGTACTTAGTACTGTCTGTGTACTTGTGATGTTAGGTATATGTTAGTTGACCAACATAACCTTTGCTCCCATTTTAGTGGCTGTAAGTACTTAGTGCTAGTACACATGTGCTATCTAAACTTGTGAGAATAGGTTTATATCAATTGACTAACGTGACCTTAGAGCCATTTTATGTGTGTCTGTAAGATTATCACATTTGATGTTCAGGAATAAGTGGATGTGTACCAAATACGAAAGGTTATTTTTACCGAAAAACTGTGAGAGAATTAGTTGTAATACTAGTTTCACTCTCACACCAATACACAAATTAATCACACATACCTCAGCAGATAGAGCACTTAGTGTAACTCCGAACACAAAGGGACGATCAGAAGTAACCTGATGTTACAAATAAAAAGTTTGTTTTAAAATTTAAAAAATTCCAACAAGCAAAAAAATTGTACAAGAAAGAGGAAGAGAAAAAAAAAGTTGAAAAAGAACAAGGAGGAGGAAAAAAAGAAGGGAAAGAAAAGGAAAGGGAGAAGCAGAAGCTGAAGAAGATGAAAAAAAGAAAGAAAAGAAGGAGGAGAAGCAGAAGCAGAAGGAGAAGCAGAAGGAGAAGCAGAAGGAGAAGCAGAAGCAGAAGCAGAAGAAGCAGCAGAAGGAGAAGCAGAAGAAGCAGCAGAAGGAGAAGCAGAAGAAGCTGAAGGAGAAGCAGAAGGAGAAGCAGCAGAAGAAGCAGAAGAAGCAGAAGCAGCAGAAGCAGCAGAAGAAGCAGAAGCAGAAGCAGCAGAAGAAGCAGAAGCAGAAGAAGCAGAAGCAGAAGCAGAAGCAGAAGAAGCAGAAGCAGAAGAAGCAGAAGCAGCAGAAGAAGAAGAAGTAAAAGAAGAAGCAGAAGAAGCAGAAGAAGCAGAAGAAGAAGCAGAAGAAGCAGAAGAAGAAGCAGAAGAAGCAGCAGAAGAAGCAGAAGAAGAAGAAGTAAAAGAAGAAGCAGAAGAAGCAGAAGAAGAAGCAGAAGAAGCAGAAGAAGAAGAAGTAAAAGAAGAAGCAGAAGAAGCAGAAGCAGAAGAAGCAGAAGCAGCAGAAGAAGAAGTAAAAGAAGAAGCAGAAGAAGCAGAAGAAGAAGCAGAAGAAGCAGAAGAAGCAGAAGAAGAAGCAGAAGAAGCAGCAGAAGAAGCAGAAGAAGCAGCAGAAGAAGCAGAAGAAGAAGAAGAAGTAAAAGAAGAAGCAGAAGGAGAAGAAGCAGAAGAAGCAGAAGCAGAAGAAGCAGAAGCAGAAGAAGCAGAAGCAGAAGAAGCAGAAGCAGAAGAAGCAGAAGCAGAAGAAGCATAAGCAGAAGAAGCAGAAGCAGAAGCAGAAGAAGCAGAAGCAGAAGCAGAAGCAGAAGAAGCAGAAGCAGAAGAAGCAGAAGCAGAAGAAGCAGAAGCAGACGAATAAGCAGAAGAAGAAGAAGAAGAAGAAGAAGTAAAAAATGAGGAGGAGAAGGAAGAGCAGAAAGAGTAAGAGAAGGGTGAGGAGGAAGTAAAGAAGAAGAAGAAGCACGAGGAAGAGGCGGAGGAAAAGGACTGTAGAGGAGAGGGAAAGGAATGGAGGAGGAGGAGATTACAGGAGTAAAAATACTGAATATTGGGGTTTTCTCATCAAAATACAATTCTTCCTTTTTTATTTCAAAATGTATACTTATTTTTTTAGGTCTATAATAAACTGCAACAAAAACACCTTGGTTTAGGACTTATATTTATAAGAATCCTTTACCTTATCTTCATAACGGAAGTGAATATTTCCAACTGATACCTATAAGTCAAGAAAATAACATTCAGATGATTATACGATGGAGTTGGTACCACGGTTACAAGCAACGTTCGACGTTCTGAACCTATCTTTGTGGTTGTGCATCTTTGTGGTTGTGCACACAAAGTAACTGCAAAAGAGTAGCCTGAAAAATTTAACTTTCTAATTAAACTTCTATGACATGTTTACTTAAAAATTAAGCTCATGCAAAAGGAAAAACAAAACTTGCCAATTTTCATACGACGTCATGGCAGCCATGTTGGTATACTCTTAAGAAAAAAAATTTGATTGTTTCTTTTGTTTGGGGCCAAAACATGGCCGCTATGTTTATTGTCTTTTGGGTCTCTTGGGATTATGTGAAAACCAAGATTAGGCAGTCTGTGGCTACTGCTGTAGTTATTCTTGGGTTTTTCACTAAGTCCCACAGTTTTACAAGTACAGTAGTTAAATTATACACGGTACATGCTGGGGGGAACTAGCTCCAGTCTCCATTGTCAAAAACACGCGCGGTAAAAATGGCGTCGGTTTGTTTTCATTGGGAAAAATAACCTTTTTCCTTGTACTGAAGCTTGAACGTTGGGTTTAAAAGCGTTTATTGTTATTCTTAAACAGTAAAGCAGGTAAACTACTTCTCAGCTTGAAGATAAATCGTTTAAATCATTAACTCTAACAGAAGTTCGTTCGCGGCCTGGCGTCCTTGTTTCCAAATATTTAAGCCAACAGATTTGTTTGTCCTGAGACCGACTGAGGAACATAGAAGCCATACAATACAAATAAAATTATGAAAAGGCGATGCTAACAGTGTGGTTTTTGCTTGAGATAGTTAACTGCAATGTTAACATTTCCCCACTATTATTTTTATGATCCGTGCGACAACTCGCAAACAGTTTCATCACGAATTAATTATGTATAATGGCCTTGGAATCTGAAGGAGAGGTTGTGGCAGAATTGCACGGAAAGAGTTTTATCTTGTCCCAGAGCATTGAAAAGCTATCCGCCGCTATATCAGCATAAATAACACGTTTAAACTTAATAAATCCGATGTCTAAAAACCGACCTGGAGTATCGCGAAATTTTCAGTGTCGAGCTAAACACGATAAAAGCCACAATATTCAAAAGCTATGTATATTTTGTTTCGCGAAGCGAAATGCAGTAGCCACAAAAAACTAAATGTTAATTTCTATATAATGAATACCAAACATTAATAAAAAATGTGACTTTAATACATTACAGTGTTAAGGCCGCCCTCTGAAAGAATGTTGCTTTTAAAAACAGTTCAAAAATCTAAATTTAATAAAAATTAAACTACAGAGATCGATTTTCCGTATGAACTCTACTCTGCACATGCTGCTCCATTGGCTTAACTTACATTATGAACCAAATGCGGAGTCCTAAACAGTAACCATCCATTAATTTTTCATCAAGATGAGAAATGATTGGAGCTAGAGTAGAAATGAAGAAAAGTAATCTGCGTGCACAGCCTATGGACCTTATGGTAGCCCTTCATTCAAATTCACCTGACTTACAGTACGTCTTTAAATACTGTAGAAAAATAATACTTATTACTCGTGTCAGTAGGCAACGAGTATAGGAATGGGCTTCGTTTTTTTTTTTTTTTTTTAGTTTTTTTATTATTTTTTTGTGTCACAAATTTGCAAGGCCTCTTCAAAGAGTGATGCTGCTCAGGGTTATATAAACAAAGCCGGAGTTGCTTGGTCACACATGTGGGATTTGATTTTTCCGTTCGTAATTTTAAAACCATAAATTTGTATTCTTTTTTTTTTGTTTGTTTGTGCT
>JANCMA020111338.1:0-14765 GCA_024336925.2 Zoanthus solanderi
AATTTTGAAGCTTTTGTCAATTTCTGACGAAAATAAAAGACGTGGAAAGCATTTAAAACGAACAAGAAGACAGCCGCGTCCTCGAAGATTCTGGATTCGTCCTGGTCGAACAAGTGCTTGGTGGGACAATTTTGTAGACCAAACAGTTATAGAAGAAGAATGGAGGGAGAATTTTAGGATGAGCAGAGGCTCACTTTATAAATTAGGAGACAATTTAAGACAGTAAATCCGGATACGTGTGGACGCCAAATTCGATTCGAATACGGATGCGTGTGGACGCTAATAAATTTTTGTATCCGGAAAGAAAAGTTTGCGGATTCAAAAGTATCCGGATACGTGTAGACGGGGCCTAAGCTACTAAGCTTCTATTATTGACACATGATAGTTCATTATCTTTTTATTTGAAAGTATATAAGTATGCAAATCTTGTGTAAGGTGAATAAATCAAAATGTCACGAGCGTGGGTGAAAGGAAAAAATCTGAGTCAACGAAAGAATTTGAACCCATGATCTTCCGACCACCGGGCTAGCATTCTATGCACTGAGCTACGAGAACTCAAGGACAGGGATGTCATTAAACTGAGTTCATATGTAAATCTTATAAATAAAAGAAAAAGATCATTTAATATCGTTATGCACAGAGATCATTGCCAAATCAAACAAAGCAGTAATTCAGAAATAGGAGTTGGAAGTAGGTTAGACATTATTCAACTCTTACTATTGTTTCACACATTTAGGTTTCTCAAAAACCAAAGTTGAACGTCAAATTTTACAAGTTCTGGTGATATTCATTAATACCCCATTTCAGAAATCGAAGTTACCGCTGACAACAATGACAGCAGATTCAATTTGTACAGTCTTAGCCTTAGTATCAAGTTAAATATTCCTAAATACCAATGCAGTTTTACACTACTTACAACTGTGTGTATTGTTGGAAGTGTGACTTCTCGCTCTCTCTCGCAAGTATTTTTGAATATTTAACAACAAAACGAGGCTAACACTGTATAAAATGAATCTGCAGTCATTTAAATCAGCAGTAACTGTGAATTCGAAACTGGTCCATTAAGGCGGTTAGAAACACACACTCAAAGGCAACTTCAGAGGGAATATAGTGTAGGTGCTTGGTAGAGACAACAGAAAGAAAGATTTGGAAAAGAAAACGTTTGAAGACAAATGCTAAACCGTGCAAGGCTTGAAGATGAAACTTTGGTCAGCGGACGGTTTGCCATCGATCTATTAAATCTTAACACTTAAAAAATATGAAACATCGCTAAATTCACAGCAATGCTCTATAAACAGTTTTTTCCTCCGCTTAAAGTTCATGGAAAATCTGGAAATATTTATGAGTTCTCATTTACCGATTTATGTCCATATGATGGGGAATTGGAAATTTCCAAACGTTTACTGCGATTGGGCTAAAAAGTCTCAAATTTGACAATGATGTAGTTGTCTACATGCAAGCCTCTATATAAAAATTTCGTTCACTGCATTATTTTCAAGGAATTTTCAGGGATTTCAGTTCACAAACTTATAAGTCAAATTTCTACAGTTTTCAAATTGTTAGCGTTGGATTGTTGTAATTTCCTGGTACTGTCAACGATGGTGGTTATGATGACAACAACGATCATGTTGTTCATGGAAATTAAGATGAAAATGACGAGAAAGATGATCAAAACGGATTACGATAAAAATTGAGCGGTAACGATTCTATCTAATAGAGATAAAAGTGATGGTGATAACAACATTGTCAGACATGATGATGACTTTGATAACTCACCTTTCAAAGTCTCAACTATGAGCTCTTCCGAAAAGAATTTCTCAAGAAATTCTTGACATCTTCCAGCCGTGTGGAAACGGACGAACCCCTATTATAAAACAACGGGATAAATTGGTTATTACATTAAGAGAATGCTATTCTGACAACGCTATAATCACTCTGTATAAATGAGAGGAAACACCGTGGCTTTGACGCGTGATCAGGAGTCAGAACGAAAGCACTGAACGGTTTTAACCTAAGTGCTCCTAGAGTCAGTTTTATCGCGCTTTGTAAATAGCCACCTGGTTTGTCTTCAACGAACTGGGGTTCCCAATTGTAGGATAATTTAAAGAATAAAATTCTCTTTTGCAGAGTTTCCACTGATTAACCATTATTATTATCATCACCACTATCGTCATCATTATCAACATCAAAACTACCATCATAATCACTATCATCATCATCATCACCACATCATCACCACTATCATCAACACTATCATCATCATCACTATCATCATTACCTTCATCAATATCATCATCATCAACACTATCATCACCACTATCATCACCACTACTATCATCATTACCTTCATCAATATCATCATCATCATCAACACTATCATCAACACTATCATCACCACTATCATCACCACTATCATCAACACTATCATCACCACTATCATCACCACTATCATCACCACTATCATCAACACTATCATCAACACTATCATCACCACTATCATCACCATTACTATCATCATTACCTTCATCAATATCATCATCATCATCATCATCAACACTATCATCATCATCAAAACATCAACACTATCATTATCATCACTATCATCATCATCATCAGCAACTGCAATATCACTATCATTATTACTTTCATCACTATCATTATCATCATTACCATAATTGTCATTATCACTACCATCAAATTTGACTGCCTAACGTACACAATGATTCTATTTGTGCTCAAGTGTTTGTTTTAACTAGACCATCTCTTGTCATGTGAGAATCGTTGTCTTTGTTATCAATTTGTATAAAATCAACATAATTTGTTATTTTCATTCGCTTTTAATAACAGTATTAAGATGATAAAACACTGAGTAATATATCTAACTCTAACTTTACTTTTCGAATGTCTTTGCGTAAGTAAAACTCTAATGATCAAGATTATTATATACACAATGTAATAATACCTCACAGTAAAGATCGGTTATAATTACTGGAAATTTACTCTTGTGGCAAGTGGCAACAAGATACATTAGCGTTCACGGGTTCGTCCGAGAATCTGGGCCAGACATGTCTTTTGTATTGGTCCCCTCCATATGCTCAACTCACTCATGTACTTCTCATAAACATTATGATGATGATGATGATGATGATGACGATGACGATAACGATGTTTGAAATTTCTCTTTTTTCTATTAGTTTGATTAATAGTGCGGAGTTGGACCTAGGGTATAATCAGGGTTGTGCTTGTTTGCGTCACAGCACTCTTCTTAGAATGTGTGCAGTTCCCAGGAAGGTAATCTTCTAGATTTCTCATATGTTAATACTTCCAGGAATCTTATCTGTGCACTTTTCAATTCATTTCTTAACAAGACTTTAGACTCATATTATGAATGGCAACGCCAGTGTTTTCATTCCCCACATCTTTTGGACATAAAATTTCTAGATCTTCGATAATTTCTCAATAAACTTGATAGATGCATTTCAAACAGCTAGTACGGTCGCCATGTTAGTATAAGTAATCGTATGGTTTTGAGTGCAATTAGGAATTTATCCAGCACGAGAAAATATTTGAAAGGCTAACTTAACTGAATGAGCGCACCGAGTTCAGTTTGTAGCCTTTGAAATAGTGTGTCTGATTGTTAGCGTTTGTTCGAAATCCTATCATATCAATGTCTAAGCTTTGTCCTTTAACAAAACTCTTCACCAGATCTGCTTTTATTTAGTGACCTGTAAAAGTTAGCTACAGATTTTGATGAGCGCTAGATTGAAGTCCCCAGCCACTCTTACAACCGGTTCATATTTGAGAACATTTTGATATCTTACTTCCTTACACCCATCCTGCAGGTCCAAGTATGCCACAGGTGCTACATGGATAAATTTGTCCTGCAATCAAAACACAAAACAAAATAATCAATGTTTAACAAGGGATCAGCGTCATACAAAAATAAAGAAAATGAATATTTAATTATTACATTCCGACAAAAAAGGACATTTCTGCCTTAAACTGAAATTGATTTCAAACTTCGAAGCAGTAAAACACTTTTCAACAATGGGTCACGTTAAAAAATCTGACTATTCCATCGTTTACCAGTCTTTTACTGCCTAGCTAGCTAAAATCCTTTACAAGCCTAGTGGCCCATGTAGCCGGCGCTTATCTCCGGTTTCTGTAGTGTTAAGCGGATGAGAGTCTTTGACTCCCCCTGGATGGGACACTGCTTAAACTTGTACCTTTTTAAAACATTGCATTAAATGGTAGTTTTGTAAAAAAGAAATACCGTCCTTACTTTAAAAATTTTTAGGTTTTACTGGATCACAAACACAAAAATTTAATTATAAAATTGAAATTACTCTTTTATTTTACCAGAATTGGTAGCTAACGATCGAGAATCGAAGCACAAGACAGCTTGTTAGATTGCAGCAATTTGCTGCCAAAATGATAATTTAGTTTTAACAATCAATTACAAATTTCTTACACACTTTTAGTGATGCATGTGTACTGATGCCAGTCTACCGAGCAAGAGGCTGGGGCTGGATTCCCTGCTGGACTAATAGTTAGGGTCTTGGGGTGCTGCCTTTGCTCTAACGTTGCTAATGGTTAGACCTTCGCACTCGTCTTCTCGGATAAGGACGTTAAACCGTAGGGTCAGTCTCTGGACCCTCTACCGGGGACTCAAAAGAGCCCATGCACTTGTCAGAAAATGAGCTGGGTAGTGATCCCGGTCTTTCTCTTTCAATAGTGGCTTTTCTTAACTTTTTAAATCATGTGAGCTGCTGTTGCGGAACATTTAAGATACTCAACCGCTGGACCCTGTATCCACGTGTACAAAGCTTATAGCATTGGATAAGTGATATCATAAAAAGCTGGCTAATTCATGCGCCCTCTGTATGACGTCAGCGTGCATTCAATGATGACGAGAGCAAGTTCGTTTTCTCGCGGGAGGACACTTTTCCATCCAATTCTTTGGCTTCTGTGTCAAACGATTTGAATTTCAGTCTTTTTTTTTATCTCATTTAATAACTGCTCGAAACACTGGTTTGGTGCTTCTGTGAAACTATGGAAAATAGGACTCAAACTATTTCAGTTTGAACGGGAAATTTTGGGGACTCTTGCTCCCCCAGCTGCTGTCAACTGAACCAGAAAGTAAAAACAAACTATTTGTTTCGTGTGGCAAATTTTCACGATAAGCTACACACGTGTTTTACGACGGCAGGATTTAGTTCGCGTTAATGGTTTTTAGATGATGTCTTATATCGACGTGAACTAATTAGTTTTGGCTCAGTTATGAACCGACCTTTGACAGTCCAGAGAAATTTTTTGAATCTTAGTTTATATGCACAATTAAATATCTCGTTTCACATGACTGAGTTTCCGTATCAAGCATGCACGTTTATCAGAAACTCTGTTTACGCTAATTTTGCATTCAATCACATGGTTTCTATGTGAAATAACTTCATGTTACTGCTTGTATTTTTTCCTTCATTAAAAACTACATGAAACACTTGTTTGCCGCACGTGTGAAACAATAGGAAAACGAGATTACGACTCAAAATATTACAGTGTGATTAGTAAACTTGTTACAAAATAGTCGGCTTGGTACTTAATGAAATGTTCCATAACATAGCTATGCATTATCATGTTATGGATACACTTGTGAAGTTTAGAGAGTACTCCAGGATCAAGAGAAAAGCTTGACTTTGCCTCATGCTTCTCATTACGATCCTCTCAAGCTCTAAACATTCCGTGTGCATTCATATCTCGATAGACGGACGCATGCTAACCATGGACCATTTCTTAAATATATTATAGTTATTATTACTACTTGATGTGCGGGAATGCCTTACCCTAACATCTCGAGCTATCAAGTCTTTGGACATGGATTTAAACTTCAAAACTACCCCAGGAGTGTAGGGCAGTTTTGCAATTGGCGATTTAACTTCCTCCGCCACAGACTTTTTTGTTTCCAAAGACTCTTTATTATCCTCCTGAGTAACCGAGCCATTAGTCTGTGACTGCTGCAACTGCGCTTTGAGATTCTGAATGGATTGTCTTTGAAGCTCCTTGTATTCTGCCTTCAGCCGAAGCCATTCCAACCTGTAAAATGGATAGAAAACAATGATAAATAATTAACAAAGTCACTTCAGGAAAGGACATCATCACCACCATCATAATAAGTATCATCATAATCACCATCATCATAACCAACACTTTCAAAACATCTTTATCACCACTAACATCGTCATATATACAATCACCATCAACACTATAATCATCTGCATCACCTTCATCATCATCACCACCATAATATGATCATAAATATCACCACCACCATCGTCATCACCACGATCAAAACTGTTGACATTGTCAACATTCTTGACCCAAACCCGCATTTCAAATTAAGCACTATGAGGATAACGAAAGCATAAGTGAAAGGGAAACTAGAGACTGATAAGATAAACACAGCATAATACAAACTGATCAGATATGTGCTCGATGATCAGAGTAGGTAACACAATAACATGTCACTACAATTATTAAGTATTTTATAGCTGAGGTTGTTCAGTTAGTGAAAAATATGGACGATTGTCTTACGTGTATTATACAAAATGCACAGCTATCAAACGTAAGAATTCTTCATATCAATCATCAAGATTGCGCAACTCACTTTGAGATGACCCTAAGGTGAGGATTTCGTATTTCCTTCTTGTCTTTCTTCTTTCGCTTTCTTTTTTTCGTTTGTTTCTTGTCCTTCATTTCCTTTTCCTCTCCACAACTTTCAGTATTAGAATCTGATTCAGTACTCTTCGCACATTTGTGCTGTATCCTTGTCTTTGCCTCCTGTTCGTTATTCCCCTCATTTCTTCCTCTTTTACGTCCAGCACGAAGTACTGACTCACTTCCAGTTGCTTCAAGACTTCTTGAGTCAATACCTCCTTTTTCTTCTTCGCACTCTTCCCATTTCACACTCTTTTTCCGCCTATTTGTTTTCATTTCTGCCTCTATTTCCTGTTCTGTTTCTGCTTCACTACTCTCTTTAACTTTTTCCAATGTTTGTTTTAAAAATTCTGTTGATTGGTTGTGTTCCAGAGAGCTCGAGGAAGACTCGCTGGCTGTTCTTTTCCTCTTGAAAGCTGGTTTAACATCTTCTAATTTTGCGGAGTCAACATCTGACTCGCTGTGTGAACGCTTCCTCCTGCTCTTGAGTTTACTGTAGTCAGCAGACTGCTCAGTCTGGTCGGGTACCTCGCTGCTCTCCAGTTCTTTTTTGGGTTTGTTTCCCTTACCAAATGACTGCAACAAACCGTTAAAAGAAACCACCATTAGCACAATAAGAATGTCAAAAAATTGTAAGTCTTCTACTATGGGCGCAATTTTTAATTTTGAAATTCGTGTTCATTTTCTCCCCGTCTTTTCAAATGTCTAATCATTTTGCATCCTCCGTTGTATTATGTTTCTGTCATCTTCAGATAATACTATCTTGTATGAATTTCGTATGTTAATGTATGTTAAATAAACGAAAAAGCACGGTCCAACGTGCAGTGGATTTACTGAAAGTGCAACTAACTCTTTTTCTTGTTCTTATTTCAAAGTATTTACCATACAATTTTAAGCACTTTTGTGAGAACGTTTTTATTTTCGGTCAAGTGTTAGTTTTTTCATAATACTTTGAAATGCGAGAAGTTTCCTCCATCTTGGTTCATGGCCGCGTCCTGAAGGGGACTGGAAATAGCCGTAAATGACGTCATTTTCTTCCTACATTTATCTAAACAATAAAAAGTGAAGACAGATAATGGTGAATATCTAATTGAATTCGTCGAACAATGTCAATTTCTAAAACTAAAACTTACCAGGCTACGCTTTGTATCAAATTTCGCCGTCATAATTTGGCATTGACGTCATTTGGGGTTATCGCCAGTCCCCTTTAGGACGCGGTCAATGAACCAAGCTGGAGGAAACTTATCGAATTTCAAAGTAATAATGAAAACGGAAGAGTTGACCAAAATCAAAAACATTTTCGCAGAAGTGCTTAATTTTGCATGATAAATAGTGTGATACAAAAACAAGAAAAAGGGTTAGTTGCACTTGAAATATTTAATTTTTTCCCGTGGCGTTACTCATTTGTTGTTACTCTTCAAGTCCTCTTCTTACTAAAAACAACAACAAAAACCCATAGCCGGATTATACGATGGAAAAGACGGTAAAGTTAACTTGGTATGCTTTTTATCTTCCGTCGACATAGCTGTTCTTACCGAATCTCATAACCAATATTCGAAGACTTGCTTCGAATGTTTCTAGTAAGATGGAACTAAATAAGTATTTGTGAAAAAAAAAATGTGTCGCAGATAAAACAGGAGATTCAATCAAATTTACATCGAAATACAAGTCATCGCTGTAAATACAATAATAAATGTGATGATTAAAATCTACGTCGGTGTTTTTAAAAAAACAACTGTCAGACATCGTTGAAAAAGAAGACTAACTCTGACGTTTCGGACGTTATTTCTTCTTCGGAGTGAAGGTGTCTAAATCAAAAATAGAGTAATTGGATAAGCGGACGTTTTTCAGCGTCATCTCTAAAGCAGAACAAATAAAATTGCCTTGAGAAAGTTATTAGTAATAATCATAATAATATTATAATATTAAACACTGAATTCAAAAAGTAATTACGCTTATTTCATTGAAGCTGTGTTTAAATGAAATAATAGGGACCTTTAGCAACAAGGACGGAAACGCGAAGGATGATTGTTCAGAAAAGTCACATTTCCAGCTTACTCTTTACTTCTTTGTGCGATTCATATAGGTTATGTTTTCTCCGACTTAAGCTTTGTGAGCAGAAAGCGATTAAATGTTTCTCCATGAAGCTAAACAAATACTAAGAACGTATCTGTTGTTACGTCCTTGCAGTCACGAGAACTCAAAAAAGGTCTTTTCACGTTCTAATTTGTGCGATGTAACTATATACGTGCAGGTGCTCAGCTCTATATGCATTCCAACGTGCAGTTATTATATTTACTATTGTTCTTTGCCGTTGTCGCCGTTGGCATCGCAGTCCTCGTTGCTAAAGGTTCCTAATATTAAACGCAGTATACATGTACAGTTCCTGTCAGTACATAGTATACATAATGAGACATACTATATATTGAGTATAAACATGTGATAATTATAAACCGAATTGATGTTTCTAAAGAAACAGGTAAGTTGTACAATTTTTACGCACTCATTCAAACGTAGCTGGCTCACCGGCTATGAGGTAATAAAGCACTTCTAGAATGTTATGAACGATCTTCGTGGTTATATTTGCAAATTGTATGAGCATAAAAACTAATAAGAAAAAGAAGTCACTTTACTATTTAGAAAACGTCTGATGAGAAACTGGGAATCTTTTTATTTGGCCTTGGTCAGTAGGTTCAGTCAAGGTCAGATTCTAAGACAGCCATATCTTTATTCGTGACAGATAAATTGACATAGTTGTTACAAGCTTTCAACATTTAGGATAGTAGTTCTTGCACTTTTGATTGGTTTGGAAATATAATTGCTCAAAGGCTACTGACTGTTCTAAAAAAGTAAAAAATAATCAGAGAAAAATGATTAAAATTACTGAAGCTCTAACATGTGATGGTTGTGTGTGGGATCAGTTGTTTGCCCAGATGAGTGTGGGAGTGAATGAAAGGAAACTTGCCCCCTCTCTTCCATTCTGGAAAGTTTAAGATACTTAAAGTAGCTTTTTCATTGTTAAGCATAAATAATATTTAATGCTGCTCCTTATCCTACTACCTGCAGTGCTGCCTGTGCTTGCTCTTTTGTCTCAAACTCCACGAATGCAAATCCTTTAATCTCCCGTGTGTTCTTGAACCGTGGGAGGCTTGTTACAAAGATAAAGAAGCAACATTCTGTTAGCAGTGTTAAAATTAATCTGTAACAAACAATGATTGAAAACAACAGATTTATAAGAATTTGATCTGAATCTCTCAAATTATTATTAATTCTTCCATTACCTTACATATTGAACTTTACCATATTGACTAAAGATTGATTTGATCCACTCAATATCCGCATAGGGCGATAGCCTTTCCTGAAGCAAAAGGCGATGTTTAGCAAATTTGGCATTTCTAAAGCTACAAAGGATCCATTATGACATTAATCTAACACGACTGTTGTTTTTAAATAAAGTAATTAACCTACTTTTAGGATTAAGAATTTTTAAAGATGATTTATTCTTACGAAGACAAAGATATACAAAACAATACAGCTAAAACTAAACCCTCTAAACCAATTTGTTGAAGAACGAACCATCTCTTACTTTAAATGTCATAAATTGTATGCCGCGTCGGTGATTCAATAGAAAGAATTAACTTGATAAATGTTGAAGTTTCACACCGTGTTGAGAAGTTGATAACTGACATTTTGTACTGCAGTCCTTCATCAGAGTGAATGTGTGGGAGATATATAAAGGTGGTTATATAGTGATGCAAAAATTGATAACAAAATGAGACAGGTATGGAGAAAAACAAAAGGAATTAAGAGGATAAAATTGTGTGAGAAAAAAAAAACGTTAAAACGACAAAAAGATCACTAACAACACAAGGTTAATTAAACGTGAAGTGTTCATTTATCCCCTGGGGATTAAGAGTACCCAAAGCGTGAATGAATCACATTTCTTTGGTTATCATAGTGACATAACAGTAAGAACACAGTCTTAATTTCAGTCAATGAATGCGAGAAACACCAAAGGGTATGTAAATGTTTCTGTCAGGATATTCTTTGTCAATAATATCCAAATTCTAAAAATAATTATTTAATCAGTCCTTAAATTTCGAAAGCATTTCACCTTTATTTGCGTTTATATATCACTGTTACCGTCTGAATAAATATACAAACAACCTGTTTGAAACCTTGGTGATTTGTAATACATTGTTTATAGCTGTAGATAACACAGAAAACAACAACACAAAGTAACATATGTTTAAATATTATATTTTACAACAAACAGTTCTCACACATTTGAAAAAAAACAAAAATCAGTTTCGGTACTTCCATCCTGACACATCAAGGTAAAATTACTGAAGTCTTTACGGAATATTAGTTAACTGTAGGTTTACCACATAGATAGTTTCAGCATCAACATTCCTGGGTTGTGGCAAGGGTGCAGTCCTTCTTACAGCACTGTTGTCAGAACTGACCTTAAAGAAACAGTCAGTCCTCAGGTTAGTAACTGACTTTATTACATAAATATGAGTGTTTTACTGAAAAATACACCACTTATAGATTTCATATGAAACTACATCATCTAACATCTGGGATACGAGTGAGATATTTTCCATATCCTCACTAGTCAAGATATCGCTGACATCATTCCTTTGTTTTTCCTTAGTTTTTTAAATTTTCGAAACATTCGTGTCTAATTATGTAATAAAAAGAAAATTACACATTGGCTTAAACATATGAAGTTTATCTTCTCGTGGAAAAAATATTTTATTTGTTCGCTGCACTCGCTCTTGAAATATTTTTCCACTCGAAGATAAACTTCATATGTTTGCACCATCATAAAATATACCCTATTTGATTATAATAATGTATGCGCCTTAATGTATGCACCTCGAGTGGCTGCACGTCAAAATTGGCTCTCTAAATTTAAAGTTTTTCGTAAGTTACAGAGCCTTTTTCATCCTACAACTCAAGGATCTATTTTTGCTACGCCTTAGACATGTTTGCAGCTGCCTGCCGACGTTTGGTTCGCCCGTCTAGCCGCCGAAACTCTTCTTCGTCCATTTCTAGTTTCCCGGGAAGCGAGGTCAACGATGCACAATGTTGTACTAAATGCCATACTTATTCGCTTGGTGAACTTCGTCGGCTCGGAAATAACTGCAAGCGTAACCCGATCGATAGAATTACCTTTAATTTACTTCGAGACTGCGGGTCGTGGTTAAAAAGGTAATTTTCACAAGTCCTAAGTACGTGCACCGAAAAATCGCTACGCTTGTAGAGGGCATCACCCATCAATTCTACAATGAAGAAATAGTAACCCTGAATGCTAGCATTTAGCCTTATGAAGTAAGCGCAAAAGGGCAAACAATCAGGCTCGTGCTCTCACAAAAGAAAACGAAATACAGGAAAAGTACAGCAACTTTCCGTGTATGCTAAAATCTGACTCAGCATTATTCATGGTAGATTTAAAGCTAATTTGCACAACCTCAGTGGTCATTCGAGTAGCTGCTAGATTTATTACTAGCACACATGTGTCATTGATACTAACGAGGCAGCTAGTTCTTCAGGGGTAAGTGTTAACATCTTACTACGTCTAAACAGCAATCCACACAAACAATCAGGGTCGGGCTGTTCAAAGCTGATTTAACGTTAACCCAAGTTTAATCACAATGGTGACAGCCAGATTTAATTACCATTGTGACACAATAGCTTTCTTCAGAGTTAAACCTGGATTAATTTTAATCCAGCTCTAAAAAACCCAACCAGGGCTTACTATTATTATGGGTACATTTACAGGGTAATGCCCGCCTACCAACGTAACCATAATACTCATTTTAGTAGATGAAAGTAGTTAGTTCTTTCAAGCGCTTACTTTTTTTAAAAAAAAAAACTAAATCCTTTACGAGACTAGTGGCCCATGGATCCGGCACTTATCTCCGGTTTCTGTAGTGTTAAGAGGATGAGAGTCTTTGACTCCCCCTGGATGAGACACTAATCCATTGCAGGTTAGCTCCCAGCAGACGCTGGTACTCATTTACTTACCCCGGAAGGGTGGAAAGCTGAGTTAGCATAGGCGGAAAAGAAGGTCGCACAAATATTCAAATCTCAGCAGAGCCGGGGATCAAACTGGGAACCGTGTGGTGGAAAGTCAGAGACGCCCGCCCGCCCACGCACTTTTTAAGTTTTTCGTTATATTTCAAGCCACATTCCAGAGGCGTAATGCTTATAGGGTTCTTCAGCAACTTGTAAATTGAATATTAGAATAGAGTTGAGTTTAAAATTTTTAAAGAACACAAACTATTTGACAAAACACTTACATCTAACGCACGATTGACTTCATCTTTCACCTGGTTTATCAAAAGTCCACAAACACCACTGTGACGAGTGTTTTCTAACAAATATCTGCAACAAACACAATACGGCCATGATGTTAAAAAAAGAAAACGATTTGTTTCAATTAGTGGAATTTATTGTAACCAACTAAGTGTAACATGTGCTGTGCCACAAAGACTAATGCTTGCACTGACATAACTAAAAGTCATAGTATTCACCTATTTGCAGGTGATACAAATTTGCTTATTTGAGTATAAGGATATATCGACAATCAGATTAGTCAGAAAAATCAAGTCAACTGTATGGGATTAGTATTAGTATTTTGACTGACACTTAGGTTGGAAATCTTGGGTGCTTGAATTAGTCAAAAAAGTCGTTAAGGGGATGAAATTTCTTTCAATACTAGGTTAAGAAGACTGTTCCAATGCAGTTGTACAAATGTACCATCTATTGTTCTTTAACGTAAAGTACATTATACGGTCGCAGGCTGGTGGGGAGAGGGGGAAGGAGTCCACACGTACACACAGGAAGGTACCGAAAAGAATGATCAAAGAAAAAAAATATAGTGCCTCCGTTTCTGGCTCTGCAACCCTCTCAAAATGAAGGAAATGTCATTTCAGATGTTTAAACTTTCAAAATTTCCCACAATCCCCCAGGCTGACTCGCGTTTTTGGTGCTCTATTGTTTCTCAAATCAATTCTCCCAGACAAAAACCAGCCAAAGGGTCTGCATCTCTCTGGGAGAATACACTAGCAACTACTCTTAAGTCGTCCTTCCGAAAAGGGAAGTCAGAACTTGAAACATTTTTAAAGCTAAATGCCCGTTCCCAATTCCTTTTGAAGCAACTAAAAACTCTAAAAGTAAAGGGCTTTGTAAACCATCACAATTATACTATTTGTAGGTTAGTATCATTATGATATGCACCCTAAACCCTTTAATAGTTATTTCTCAGCACAATTATAATGTATTGAAGCAGGTAAAACAAATTATGGGAAATTTAACATATGGCTTCAGCGCAGTTTGGAAGAAAAACAACACTTTCTCCATTCAACACTTTCCAACCACAAGTTAAAATTTATTTCTAAAGGTTTGTATCACTGAGAGTGATAATCGAATCTCCTATAGCTTTTGATCTTACTGATTTTGTGTCAGCCTTGAGCAATGAAAAACTAAATATTGGAAACACTTTAACTACTGCAGTTTATCAGCTACAAATATACTATGATAACGTCATCACGGACAAAGTGTGTAATCCTGACTACTCCACTCACGTGGGGCTCACCCATAATTTTGTGTCATGTTACTATGGCAATACGATGCGTGCATTGGGGCATAGCGGATATTTAGATTCATCAATCTTTTCTTTTTAACCCTTTTAGCCCCAGTCAGTTATCAACACCTAACTTCTCCTTACATAACACATACAAAATAAGACATTTTGTAATGAGAAAATGAGAATTGACCAAACAGAGAAAACTAAGGAAGATTTAAAGTTAAATTCTCTTAAATTTGTTCTGTGAAAAGTATGGGCTCATGTTGGGAGAATTTAACAAAACAACTGGGACTGAAAGGGTTAAATACCTGGTGCCCAAACACCAAACTCATCGATGGCTTCCGTTTTTCTACCAGCAATGAACATAATTGCAGTACACTCTCTTTTTTTTATAAGAACGTCGAATTTTTCGTTTGAGGCTGAACGTTCTTAAATATTTTCGGGATATCAGCCTCAA
>JANCMA020111440.1:0-14765 GCA_024336925.2 Zoanthus solanderi
CGATTAAACATTAGCCTCTGGCTAGGAAGAATGGGCAACCACTTCCTTCGCAACTGACGTTAAATAAAGTATTTATTATTATTATTATTTATTATTTATTTATTATTACTATCTTTCTCACTGAAATTCAGCCTACCATCAATACCTCTCATGCATCTTCCCATCTTTTTTCACAGACTTCACCAGCTTAAACACCTTGTTCAGATGCTTAGTCAACTCTCTCAGAATGTTGTTGGGTGAAAAGTCAGAAATAAATTTTATTTCTGATTCTAAACTTTTTCATAACATGTGAAAGTTCTTCAGCATTCTGTTGTTGAGTTGAGAGTGGTATAGTCTGGTCTATTTTGGGGCTATGGTAACCATTAAGAACGTACAGGTGAAACCAAGTGTATTCATTCGTGTATACATGCGGACAGGTGAAAAGGAATGGAAAACGCCACTTACTTGTAGACACAGATTGACAGTATGACTTCTGTTACTTCCAAATAAGTGAACAGCTATTCGCCTTGCTCGGTTTGCTTATATAGGTTCACTGAAGGAACCTTGTGTTCAAAATTTTGCTCAAAGTTTTGCAATAAGATTCACTCATAAAAGACTCAATATTTACAAACCCACTGTGAGCTTGGATGGTCAATGAGCAAACATCTTGAGGAGTAAAAGATGCTTTGCATTCAATGTCTTCACTCACAATTACACCTTAAAACTTACAGCTTGGACTCAGAGACGAATATGCACTGACTTTGATGGCTTGATTACATTGAATGATTGATTTTGTTTACATCGATCTAAGTGAGTGACAAATTAATAATTGCTTTTTCTGACAATGCAACAGCAATACTGTAGTTGTTGCTATGCTTTGCGTATCCAGAATTAAAAACACTTTTGATTGGTTAAAACAGGTTAGGGGTCTGTAAACTTGATTCCGATGCTTTATGCATCTAACTTGTCATTGCTAAAGTTCATAATTCATTTGTATTCATGATAGTTTCTATTTAGTTTTTTTGGTTCTGTCAATGATTATGAACAGTTTATTTAATATAATTATGTAATTCTTATTTAATTATTAATTATATAATTTATCCTTTTTTTTCAATAATCAAAGCAATCACAAGCACTTGACAAATTTTGTATTAATACAAAAATTTTGTATTATCTTTCAGCCAAAACTTCCAGTCCTTATGTATCAAAGAAAACAAAAATTGGAAGATCTGTGCCAACTCAATCCTCTTCGCATGAGCTATGGATGAGTGCCTTGAAAAATGGGACTAGTAGTAAGTCTTTTATTAATTTGTGATTCTGGCTTATTAATTACTTTCGTGCAATAAAAAAATGGTGTCACAATTGAAGTATAGTGTGTTTTTGCAAGACTCCTGTTTTCATGGTTACTTGATTAATACAGTACATCAAGAAAACAACTGCATCTTGTTCAGCAATAATTGATGTTCCAAATGTTAGCATATCATTGCTGCCACGTGATAGTGAACATTGTGTCAATCCTTCTAGTAACAAGGTCTCTTGAAAGTGTTGAAACTGGTTAAAACCACCTTAAGTTTAGCTTTTAAATAATCCAAGGTCTCAGATACAATTTGATAGTCAATGGGAGTTATATGTAGCCTAGGGCTAGCAGATGCAGATGATTGATCTCTGTACGTGGTAGTTCTTCATCTAGGAATGGAGAGTCATATAAATTATTGTTAGGGACTTGAGGAACGGAGAGAACGGGCAGGTGTACATCATGGTTTATCTAGTATTGGTATTACATTTGTTCTTGTTTAATGGCAAGGGTTTTACCAAGCTAATTTTATGGTCGTTATATTATAGTAAATTGTGCACATTAAGTAATGGCCTAGCAGTGAGCCTATGACCTGTGATAGTGACACAATGGTTTCGGCAACTGTTGCTATAAAGCCACTTCTGTTGGGAGTTGGTCGACAATAGTTGTGCCATCAATTCCCTTATAATGTTGTTTTGCTTTATTATGGTTGATTTGTATTACAGTTGCTAGCAGTGGTTTATGAATCAACTTCATTGCTAAATAATTAAATAATAAATGATTATGTACCCACTGCGATCAGTTTATTGGGCAGTTATGAAGGAGAGGTATTCCTAATTAAAAACTTGACATTTAAGGTGTTGCTAATCCACCTAAACTAGTTTCATTTGTTACTTTGAACAAACTTATTTTTCATACTAAAGAGAATGCCAAGTGTTGGTTTCTCATTGTCAACATAATTAAAGGATTGTTTTGTGTTAGTTATATATTAGGAGAAATGAGATAATGATACAGTAGACTGTCTGGTGCTAAAGAGTGGCTGTAGATAGATCCATTTGCTCCAAATATCTGTGGCATTAGACTTATAAATACAGTATATAAGCTCAAATTACTTTTAAATTGATATAATTTTCTCAGTGTATTCAATATTTTTGACTGTGTTCAGCTTTTAGTACTGAAAACTCTCCTATTAACACCTGGGCTGGACCCAGGCCTCCACATGCTAAGAGGAGGAGTAAAAGTGGCACTAGGCAATACAGTAATTTAATCGAGGTGGGTAGAAAATATTGTGTACATCCGTAAGTTATATTTGCTCTGACTAGCATAATTGATTGCTTTGTTTACAGATTAGAACTGTAAATAATTTGGATCAATCAAAAGTTCATGAAATGTAGGGATAGCTGAAACTAGCATAACATTCATTGTTATTTGTTTTCCAGTTAATACACTTGTTTGTTTTCTTATCTTGTCTTACCTATTAGAGACAGCAGAGGGATTAGAAAGAGGAGGACTTATTTAAAGCTTAATATTAATGTGGTACTGTAGTTGGGGGCTTATTAAATAGGGGGTTGTGGGAGATTGGGGGCTTATTAAAGAGGGGGTTGTTGGAGGTTGGGGGCTTATTAAAGAAGGGGTTGTTGGAGGTTGGGGGCTTATTAAAGAGGGGGTTGGAGGTTGGGGGCTTATAACAGAGTAAAAGGGTTTGCTTAAACTGTAAAGTCGGAGACTGGAGGGTTTCTTAGAGAGGGAAACTTAAACAGTATTGTAATAATTTTCTTTATAATCTTTTTATCTTAAATCTTATCATGAAGATTATCTCATCTTATCTTATCGTACCTTATAATTATGTTTTTTCATTTTTCAGTTTAAAGATGACAAAACTAGGAATCATGTTAGAAGTGCAAGCATGTCTGTTGGTAAGAACTAACAAGTAATCCTTGAGAAAATTCGGGTCTAGTTACTCCAACTATATAATTTTGGATGAAAACTAGAACGTGCACCTTGTGTTAGCTTAGCTCAGTTTGTAATATTTTCTCTCTGACTGCCAATGACGAGATCTTTGCAGCCTTTATCTTCCTTTCCTACTACCCATCCATTAACAGGGCTACTCAGCAATTGGTCTGTGTAGTACTAATCATCTCTCAAATCTTCTTTTGGTGAGACTTCAAAGAATTCGGTGTTTTTGATATGAGCCTCAATTTATTTTGTAAATAAATACCATCCTTAAATTGAGCGTGACTTCAAATAATTCACCGCAATGTTTTTGATATGCCGAGTCTCAGTTTATGTTACAATATAGTACCGTTGCAAAGTTTTCTCTTGAGAATTGTTACTTTCTAAATCAGCATTGAAAAACAGTTCTAGTTTCTGTTTTATTTAAGTGACCAGTAGCTTCTATTTTTTTTAACGCTCTCTCTTACCTGCCAAATTTTTTACCCAAGAGATTAAAAAAACTAGGTGTATGTGTCTAAAGACTCCAACAAGTTTTCTTGCGAATGACTACCGGTAGATTCAATTTGTTTTGTTTTCCATATATTTATAACGTCTGTAATAGGTAATTTTTCCCCCTCAGATAAAAAATTCCCATGTCATAATCTCATCAACTAACCATAGCTTGAACAGGAATGACCTTGAAACTCGACAAAATGTGTCAGACCGTGATTGACATATATATAATTAACAAATTAACAAATTTATAAACTTTTTCTAATATATTGGATATGACTCTAAACTGCAACTGGTGGAGTTGTGGGGAATGTGGAGCTACCCCTTAATTACCATTGCTCCCAGGTCCACTCTTACCCAGAGTGGTAGCACCTGTTAGGTCCCATCTATGGGTTAAATAGTTCCACCTGTGGCCTTGCAGGTTATGTCTCTGATCAGACAAAGGCTAGACCCACAGCCAATAACTGTGGTTGGGGGTAAGCAAAGGCACGCTCCCATAGGAACTACTCGCTCCAATAAAATCTTCATGATGACAGCAAGAAAACATGTGCACCAGCCAACCCAAAGGTTGGGCTGGGCTGGGCTGAACTTGCCTACCACAAACAGAAAGGTGCAGTCTCTGACCCTGGGCTGTGCAAGCACTGCTTGCAGAATGACGAGAAGCCTGATGAGCGGCTTGTGGACTTGGAATGTAGGCAGTATGAATGGGAGAGGTACAGAGGTGTGTGAGGAGCTGAGGAAGAGGAGGATTGATGTGTGTTGTCTGCAAGAACTGAAGTGGAGAGTAAAAGGAGCGCTGTTTATGGGTGTTAAGCGTAGGAGATAAAACTTGTGGTGGTCTGGGAATAGTGATGTTATGGGAGGTGTTACAGGAGTTCTGGTGAAGGAGGAGTTTCAGCGTAAGAAGGTTGTGGAGGTGCGAAGGAAGGGCGACAAAGTGATGACAGTAGTGAAGACACTTGAGGAAGAAGTGGTAAGAATTATATGTGTGTATGGTCCGCAAAGTGACCAAACGAATGCAGGGAAAGAGCATTTCTATGATGATTTGAGGAGTGAGTGCAGTATCCTCATAGCGTGGGTGAGCTAGTATTGGCTATTGACCAGTGGTTTTGATGGACATGTTGGTAAACAAATTGAGGGTTATGAGGGTGTGCATGTAGGAAATGAAATTGAGGAGACAAATGTGGAAGGAAAGACATGTTGTTAGAATTTTGTGAAACAAAGGAAGGAAAGGGAAATAGAAAGTATCTAAGAGATGTGAAAGTCATCCTAGGTGAGCTTCAGCACAGGCTGGTAGTTACGGATCTGTTTAAGAAGAAAGTGGTAAAAAAGGAAGCGATTGAAAGAAGTCCTGAAGGTTTGGAAGTTGAAGGAAGAGAATACAAGGGCAAGATTTGAAGGAAGAGTAGGAGAGCCGGTAAGCACTAGCGCACCAGACTTGTGGAAATGTTTTAAGGAAAGGGTGTTAAAAGGCATGTGATGAAGTATGTGGGAAGAAAGGGAGGAGAGATCAAGGGGACAAATGATGGTGGAACAAGGACGTCAAGGAAGGTATAGCGAGAAAGAAGGATGTGCATAAGGAGATGTGTAAAAGTGGGACTGAGGCGAACGAGGCCAGATACAAGAACATAAAGAATTGGGCAAAGAAGATGGTTGCAAAAGCAATGAAGGATGCGGCTTAGTGGGAACTGAGAGAGCTGAGTGAGCATCCAGATAAGGAATTTAAGCTTGTGAAGTCTGAAAAAGGATGGGAAAGATGCATGAAAGGTAGCGATGGTAGGCTGAATTTCATTGAGAAAGATAGAGAGAAAGCCTGTAAAGAGCACATGGAAAGAATTATGAATGAGGAGAATGATTGGATCAGAACGTGAAAGCAGAATTGGTGAAAAGGCCAGTTGAGAGGGTTAATCAGGAAGAAGTGGTGAAGGCGATAAGGGAAATGAAAGTGGAAAAGGTTGCTGGAGCCTCGGAAGTAAGTGTTGAAATGATAGCATCGAGTGGGGAAACCGGGATTGGTGTGATGGTGGAGCTGTGTCAGCGTGTGCTGGATGGAAGGGGAATGCCGGATGAGTGGGCACTGAGTATTGTGGTACCAATTTTCGAGGGGAAGGGGATGCAACGAGTTGCGGAGTGTATAGGGGAGTGAAGCTCCTAGAGCATGCAATGAAGACTGTTGAAAAGATGCTAGAGAGGAGATTGCGGCATATGGTGAAAGTAGACGAGATGCAATTTGGTTTTATGTCCGGCAATGGAATGATAGATGCAGAGTTCATTTTGAGGAGGTTGAAGAGGAGTATTTAGAAAAGGAGAAAAAGTTACAAAGTATATGTGCTTCGTTGATTTGGAGAAGGCATTTGACTGGGTGCCGAGAAAGGTATTGGAGTGAGCTATGAGGAAGAGATGTAATGGTGAGAGCAGTGATGAGCTTGTATAAAGGTCCAAAGACAAGAGTCAGAGTTGGGCTAGAGTTGTTTCAGGCGTTTGAGGTGAAAGTTGGTGTGCACCAGGGATCCGTGTTGTCGCCGTTGGTTTTTGCGATCGTGGTTGACGTGGTTATGGAGAGTGTGAGAAATGGTTTGATGAGTGAGATGTTGTACGCAGATGACTTGGATCTGACGAGCGAAACGATGGAGAGACTGAGGGAGAAGTTCTGGAAATGGAAGGAGCGAGAGCAAGGGGCTGAAGGTGAACCTCGGGAAGACAAAAGTGGTAGTGAGTGGGGCAGAAGGTGAAGTGTCTGTTGGTAAGGTAGATCCATGTGGTATTTGTGGGAAACGAGTAATGACAAATTCATTGTTGTGTGTGAAATGCGGGAAATGGATCCATGGAAGATGCGCGAAAGTAAAGAGGGAGACCCCGAAGTTGGGAAGAGATTTTGTGTGTGGAAGATACAAGATGCAAGTTGATGGATTAGTGGAACCAGTGTAGGAATCGTGTGAAGAGGTGGAAACGGTAAGCGGTTTCTGTTATTTGGGGGATAGGGTGAATACAAGTGGTGGTTGCGAGGCAGCTGTGACAGCAAGAGCAAGAATTGGGTGGGTGAAGTTCAAGGAATGCGGAGAGTTGCTGAACTCAAAAAATTCTCGCTTAAGATGAAAGGATGGTTTATCGGAGTTGTGTAAGATCAGCGATGTTTTATGGGAGTGAGACTTGGTGTTTGAGGGAAAATGAGATGGCAATTTTGAGAAGGACCAAGAGAGCAATGGTAAGAGCAATGTGTGGTGCAAAACTGATGAAGAAAAGAGGACAGAGGACCTAATGGAGATGTTGGAATTGAAGGAAACAGTGGCTTAGATGGCAGTGGCGAATGGAGTGAGATGATACGAACATGTGTTGAGCAGGGATGATGGGCATGTTATGAGAAAAGCGTTGGAGTTTGAAGTGAAGGGCAAGAGGAAGCAAGGACGACCAAAGAAGACGTGGAAGACGCAAGTGGAGAAGGAGATCAAGAGTGTTAGTTTTGGAGAAGGAGGAGGCCTTGAATCGAGCAAGATGGAGAGTGGGAGTTGGAGAGATTGCTGTTAGGGTGGGGTAAATCTGGCCACCCTCGTTTAGATCAAAATTGGATTGATTGATAGAGTAAGAGAATTTCAACCAAGTTCAAAAGTTTTTAGTGATTTTAAAATGGATGTGATAGAGTATTTGAATTAATTAAAATTGAAGCAATGTTAATAATACCCTATCTGTCTTTTTTCCTAAAACAGAGTCCTTACGGACATTATGACAAAGTGTGAACAGGTGTCCACTAGTGTACAAGCAGTTGAGACAAAAGGCGATAGTGCAATAATCCAGAAACGTTGTGACGTAGGAGACCTTATGACCGATATTGCTACAGTGATTGGCCAGTGTGAGCTGAAACCGCAAGTTAAAAACAACCTTGTATACTCCATTAACCATAACTTAATATATGAACTTGATCATGCTGGAGAAGTAATTGAGGATCCAGGTTAATATTATTGTTACTTTCATTAATAATGATATTATTATTGTTGCTGTTGTTATTTATTGTGTTGTTTTTCTGTACTCTCTCTTAATTTATGTGCAGTGTATATAACCATTCCATTGATTTGTCAATCGTTTGAGACTTTACTTCGAATGAAGGATTTTATGATAACCAAGTGCAAGTGTAAATTATTCTATCCTTAGAATATATTAGTTGTACAATCTTGAGTAACACAACATGTTTCTGTGTAAAGAAATGTTGAAAAGAGAAGGACTAGTAAAAAAAGGTAAGGTATGGAGTGGGAAGAAGGAGAACAGGGCTAGTTTGTTCGAAGGTGGGTTAAATTCAACCCTTGGTTAAGCAAAAACTATAGCAACAATTGCTTCTCTAAAAAAAAGATTCCGGTTCTTAAGACACTTTTCAGGTTTTCCAAGGAAAAAACTTTTTAACCCTAAGTTTACGGGTCAAATCCGTCTCTGAAAGGTTGGAAACAAGTCCATGGATTAAAAATTCATCCCTGGGTTAGTGCTAATCGACTTTTGAACAATTTAGTACCGGACTTTTTAGTAATTATAACGGAGTTGAAAAGAAAAAAGCCAGTAAGGAGGTGAAGAGGAAAAGTAGATAAGGAAAGGAAGAAAGATAACAGGATCTATTACAGTTGTATTGGAGGAAAGAAGTTGAAAAGAGAAGAACTAGGAAGGAGGAAAAAAGTTTAGGACAGGGAAAGAAGGGGTACATGATTTGTTAACAATGGAGGAGAGGAATGGAAAAGAGCAGGACCAGTAAGGAGGAAAAGGTAAGGAAGGGGAATAAGGAAGGACGTGATCTATTAGTATTGGAGGAATGAAGTTGAAAGGAGAAGGAGCATTAAGGAGGGGAAAAAAGTAAGGAAAGGGAAGGAAGAAGGACAAGATCTGTTAGCAATGGAGGGTAGGATTTGAAAAGAGAATAATTAAGGAGAGAAAAAGGCACGGAATGGGGGGCATAATCTGTTAGTAATGGAAAAAGGAATTGAAAAGAGCAGGTCAGTAAGAAGGAAAAAGGTAAGGAAGTGAAAGGAGGAATGGGATCTATTAGTATTTGAGGAAAGAAGTTGAAAGGAGAAGGAGCATGAAGGTAATGAAGGAAAAAGGTAAGGTAGGGGAAGGAGGAATGGGATCTATTAGTATTTGAGGAAAGAAGTTGTAAGGAGAAGGAGCATGAAGGTAATGAAGGAAAAAGGTAAGGTAGGGGAAGGAAGGGGACATGATCTGTTAGAGGAGGAAAGGATATAAAAAGAGAATAAAAGTAAGGAGGGAAAAAGGAAAGGGAAGAAGAAGGACAAGATCTGTTAGCAATGGAGGATAGGATTTGAAAAGAGAATACCAGTAAGGAGGGAAAAAGGCACGGAAAGGAAAGAAACATGATTGTAGGGGAGGAAAATAGTTGAAGAGAAAAGGACCAACGAGAAAGAGAAAAGGAGGGGCGTGGATTCTGTTTTGAGAGGAAAACTTGTTAGAGAGAGGACTAAGGACTAAACAGGTAAAGTAGAAAACAAAAATGGAACGGAGGCATTACAAGTTGGGGCTATTTAGAACTGGCCATTAACGTTACTTTAAAACTCATTTTTCCTGCTGGGCTCTTTCAGAATATGCTGAAGCACAAGGAAAAACAGACGACCTAATAAACTCGGAACTTCACGTGCTTACGGAACTTCGAAAAAGCCTAAAGCTTATTGCAGATCAAGAGGGAATATCATCGGCGTTGACTACTAAACATACTGAAGGAGAACAGAGACTAGCTGAAGCAACAGTACTAGCCGAGCCCTCTTTAGAAACTGCAACAACGCAAAACAGAAGTTTCTCGTTTTGTGCAGCTAATGTAGCATCAAGTACATACATTCAGGAAACGCAGCAGGTTGCCGTTCCATCATCTTGTATCTTCCGGTCACTCAACGTTGCTGATGGTATGAACTCGTTCTAGTGTTTGTCTTTGTTTTGTATTACACTTGAATAAAATAGATTTCCCGATCCTAAGTAATCACGTTTTTAAAATCTCTAAAAAGCCTGTTATACATTACCTATTTTTGCTATTGTTTTCTTTTTGCTGTTTTGCAACCACTTTGTCAACATCATAACACGAATTACATGTCAATAATTATTACTTCCAGAAACTTGCACTAAGGAGCAGTTGGAAAACTAGGAGATGCAATTATTTCTGTAGATTTGTCTTATCAGCTTTCATTGTATTACAATGGTATTTCAATTAACACTCGTTTAGCAAAAGTAATCTTGATCGTTCCATCTTTGTTGATCTGCTAAAGGCTCGACCAGGACCTTCTACATTTAAAAAATTCATTCTGTAGTTAACATCTTAAGCTTTTTTTAAAAGACCATTCAAGTGTGTTTTTCGATGAGATGGAAATATGATTTAATCTTCTTTTGGTTGAAACCTTTATACCGTAGAATCCTACGTTAAAGCCCTGACCTTATATAACTTCACAAAGGGTTTTGACTGGGCTTGTAAACGGCGAGGATGGGGGAGGGGTTATATCCCGGTGGGATTAAAAGCGGAATATAAGAAATGTTTCGGAACGACGAGATAAAGAAACGATCTTAGAAACGAATTAAAGCTAACGTATAATACCTTTACATTTGGAGTTAAATTTGTAATACATTTATTGTGCATCACAGTTAACGGAGAATTTATTTCAAAAAATTCTATGAAACACTTAAATGCAACTTGAACAACTGGAACGGAACTGAATTAAAGTAAAAAGTTTGACCTCAAACGGTCTTGTCAGTATCGTGAACATTTCTTTCTTTCTTTGGTATCATTATAAATAAATAAAATTATTATTATTCTAAACTCCACAGCCACTTGGTCATGCCAATAACTTTCGACTAGAAATTTTGATATTTAAATAGAAACGCAAAAGTAACGCGTTTATAAAAAATACAGTAGATGGTTTTATAAATAACGAGAGTGGGGAAGTTGGGGAGGGGGGAAGAAGCTTATATCCGGGTGGGATTAAATCTGGTATAATATCTTTGTTGGCAAATAGATGGGCTTATATCAAGGGAGACTTACAACTATACTGCTCACGTCATTTTCGTGCTTCATAGCGCTATGAAAACAAATTTTGTTGACTAATCAAAATGCATTTACCATCAAAGTTTTATTTTATTAAAGTACATCATAATCGATGACATCCCTCTCCTCTTATAAAACTTTCTTTTAACAGGAAGAAAAGTTCCTATAGTGATAATTAATGAGAAAACAGCAGAGATAGAAAATTGGAACGAAAATGAAGCTGTTGAGGCGGCAGAGGGGGATGATGGAAACGAGGCAGAAGATGAAAGAGAGGAAGTAGATGACGATAGTGAGGAAAAAGAAGATGATGATACTGATGTTGCTTCTGCTGTTGCTGCTGATGCTACTGATGATGATTCTACTAATGGTGATGATGATTCTGATGATGCTGCTGCTGCTGCTGATGCTACTGATGGTGACGATGATTCTGATGGTGATGATGTTTCTGATGATGACTGTGATGATGGTGATGATGAAGTAGTAGATGGAGCTGTTGGTAGAAGGGTTAGCCCGAGTGGAACACTTCACAATCTTGCCACTAACAACAAACAACAAACAGCTGATAACCAGAGGGAGGATTTGCTGCAGGAGTTACAGAAGGAAATTGTAAAGCTAAACGTCCTAGGTGCGATACGGTTGTTTGTATTTATGTAATGTAGGTTATGTTCTATTTTAAGTAAATTATAGTGACATAGAGAAAACCCCTAAAATCAGCCTTCTTCCGAAACCAGTACTAGTGGCTTTGTAATTCAATAGGTCCAGGTGATTTGGGTTAATGCAGTGTAGCTAAACCTGATCCCTAATGTGTAATCCTTGCAGCCCCAGTTATAAAATTATTTATTAAGTTTCCAGGAAAAACCGCACCACAAAAAAAGCTGAGCAGTATGATTTTTTATACAAAGTTTCTAACTTAACCACATCCCAATCATTAGTAACACATTTGCCTTCTAGAGACAACTGACTTTTATTAGTAGAAATCAATTCGCTATCCATCGCAAATACTGCAATCTGATTGGTTATCGTACTCACTATCTATCAGGTGATAGATAGCGTCTGCGGAATGAAAACAAGTAATTCAATATGGCGGCTTTTTCTCGCTTTTCGGAATCGGAAGAAATTTTGGAAGAAGATTTAAACGCTTTTATTCGAAAAGCAATTCCAGAAAAAACTAAACTAGGAAAAAAATATGGTTTAAAAAAATTTCAAAGGTAAGAAAAAAAAATTGAAATATCATTTTGACAGTTTCACTCGACGAATAGTCGCTGGTCTTTTGTTTTTTTCTTCAGAGATTTCTACTAGAACAATTAGAATACACGCTCTCAATTTCTGTCGCCAATCGATAGGCGCCAGACGATGGAAATTTCGAGCTCTTATTTTGATTCTTAAATAGAACTTGATATAATATTTATTATAATTATTATCTTCTAATAAATCATGCCAAACTTTAGTTAGTTTAGCAAACTTCTTTAATTAAGAAAAGTTGATAAAAGCACTACAGCTGTATAAGTCCTTCCAAGGGGGTTCTGTTGTCGTTTTGTCACTCATTTCCAGCTTACCTGTTGCTTATTCGGCTAGAGACAAATATCGCTGTTGTTGTTTTCGCTACAATGACTTTGTCACAGTCGCATTTGTGCTAGAATACCAACAATCAATAAACATGCTTAATTTTTGCGTTTTAGAGTAAGCACTAAAGTAATATTAAAACTTCTTTCTTTTTAATAGACGATCAACCACTTTAGTTTCTAGTGACTCTGATGATTTGAGTGTAAACATAGATTACAAAAATCCTGAGTCATGCTGGCCTGGTGGATCATGTCGCTGTTAAAATTACAATGTGAAAAAACTGGGATGTGGCTTTGTCGAAATTAAAAATCGATTGTCACTATTTGATTTGTCGCTTTTGCACTGACGGCTATCTGCGTTTTGGAACAAAACTGTCACTATATTTATAGAGACTCTTGTCTCCAAAACCCTTTGGAAGGCCTCCTGTATTGCAGAGGTCACGCTATGTACTGTAAACCCAGTTTAGACTTTTCTTGGACTTCTTCTTTTTCTGGGGTAATTCGTGCATGGATGGTAAAAATATATAATATGCAAATGAGAAAAAAATAACTGCAAGAGAAAACGAAACAGTAAACACTAATATTTGTGTTGCAGTTAAAATCCATACTACTATTCTCTCCTGTTGCTATTCCGTTTTATTCCGTTTTTATGTAAGTCTTTGGGGGTCAATTTTTTGTGTTACTCACAATTAATCTTCAGTGCCTTGTGATGAGCTTTATACCCATCTTTTAAATTTTGGCGTTGATTATTTGTCTAAAAAGTATTGGAACAGCTCTTTTCTGCATTAAAATCAAATGACTGGCTAAAAGTTTTCTTTCTTTTATTAATCATTTAGTGCAATTAAAATACCACGAGCTGGGACTTCAAAACATTTAGTAGGTGCTAATTATATTTATATCTAAATTTCCAAACTATTTTTTTTTTCATTTTCCAGGGGAACCTTTGCAAGTTATGGATATAAGTTCAGCAAATTCCGTGAATGAGAACACAGCAGAATCTTCTGGTAATAAAACATTTCGTGAATTTTAAATAGATAAGAGGTTAATACATTGGCGTAGGGAGTTTGGAAAATTGTTTTTGAGTGTTGAAGGGAGGAATGGAGTTGAAAAGAGAAGGACTAGAAGAATGGAAAATGATAAGGAAAGGACCAAAACGTTTGGCAGGGGAGGAGTGATGTTGAAAAGAGAAGGACTAGTAGAATGGAAAATGGTAAGGAAAGGACAGAAACGTTTGGTAGGGGAGGAGTGGAGTTGAAATGGGAAGGACTAGTAGAATGAAGAATGGTAAGGAAAGGACTTTGTATTTAGATTAGCTCTGTTAACAGAGGTTAACTTTTCCAAAACTTTGCGAATATTAAATTTTAATTGGCTCGGTTTCTAGAGATATATTTTCAACGCTTCCCTGGTATTAAACATTAAATAAAGCGTTTTTACTTACCAAATGAATACATTTTGAATAACTATTTGTTCAATTTATTACTTCCTTTTTGTCTATATATAGTTGAGTGTCTGATAAGGCACTTATCAGAAATTTAGTTTTATAATTTTATAAAAAGATTTTTAAAGTAGCTGTATTTAAATACTAAAACGTATTCAAAGATATTTTGAAGTCGTTTTTGTTTTTTCCATTAGACTCCAGTGACGATGAACAGCACTCCTTCCAGGTCGACTTTCAGTTCCGAGTTAACAACGATTTTTCTGGCTCTAGGAATTCGGCCTCCTCTAACTCGCCTCAGAGTCTCGGTGCACAGCATGAACCAAGTTTATGTAGTGAGTGTGCCCCAAATTCGACCAGTTGCAACAAGAATGAGAATAGCCACTGTTTCTATCCAGATAAAGCATTAAAGTTTAGGGTAGCCAAAAACATTAACCAGAAATATAGGATAGGATACAAAAAACGGATTCCAGGATCACCCAGTGAAAATTTGGAAAGCAATTGTTTGTGTACAGCGATAGGAGCAACTGGTGAACTAGCAGCTGCCAGTCCCTGGCAATGTAAGCGATGTACAATGGTTAATCGCGCCAAATGTTTGGTTTGCGAAGCTTGTGAAACAAGTCGAGATTTCGACCCGAAAAATGGAAGAGCAGTATGTCCGATGTGCACCCTTGTTAACGAACCAGGAAAAAGGAAATGCGAATTATGCGAGACTGATCTGCAGGTTAGAAACTCTGATTCTTCTCAAGACTCTTGTTCAGATTAGTTTTTGTAACGTAGAGAAGCTGGACGCTAAAAAAAACTGTAAAATATCCCTACCATAAAAATGGTAATAAAAGGACCAAAGGTCCAGTAAATATTTTTTAGTTATTGTAGACTAAATAATGAAGTATTTTGATTTTAAATTTACAAAAACTGTAGACGAAGTAAGATAAAATAACTCTTAGTAGACCACTTAACCCTTTCAGTGCCAGTTGTATTGTTAAATTCTCCCAACCTGAGCCCATACTTTTCATTGAACAAATTTGAGAG
>JANCMA020111541.1:0-14764 GCA_024336925.2 Zoanthus solanderi
ATTCTTAGGGAGACCCTTAACTGGCATGAAGTATATACCAAAAAGATCGAACTTATCTAATTCTGTCAACCCAAACGGCTTGCCCAGTCTCACGCGGCCATTCTAGTACCCAGGCCAGTATTTGCAGTTGATTACTGCAAGCAGGGTAACACTCTGCATTCTTTGATCTTGATACCAAAAAAGCTAGGTAAAATATAACATTGTCAAACTTTGATGATTATACTGAACCTTTAATTACAATGCATTGTGTATAAGTGATTTCTACAAACTCAAGCTTCCTTTACTGAAACCGAGGCATAGTTACAACGATTGACTAACACTGACACATATACTCTATTTCTTATACTAGTTAAAACAAATTATTAGGGGCGTAGCCAGCATTTTGTAAGAGGGGAGGGGGTGGGGAGGTTCCAAATCACCAAAAGCTGTTTGATCAGTGATAAGTATCGCAGTGAGGTCGCTCTAAAAATTGACACAGTGAAGGATCGAGGTGTGAGAAGGGGGTTCCGGTACCCCTGGAATCTCCCTGGCTACGCCCCTGATTATGGCAGATTTTCTATAAGATTTCAAGGCTCAAAATTATTGAAAAACTTCAGATGAAAATGTTATCAAGAACCAAAATTAAGTTTAAAAAATCTACAACATATCAAACCATTGTTAGTCTTATTGGTATAACAACTTTGATTCTTGCTCTTTTATCATAATTTTTGTATGTTTCTATAAACTTTTTTCTGTTTAAGAGCTGGTATTAGTATGCAACAGATATTGCAGACCTGCACACCTCGGTTCAAACACTAATATGAAAGCAGGTGAAACTTTCTCAGCTTTCTTTTTAACAGCTACGTTTCACTTTAATTTAATTTAAATGCGAAAACATTCGTCACTTAAAATCTAACACACTCAAACAATTCATACTTTTCAGTGGCAGTGATTGGCCTTCTTAAACCAAAGTTGTTAGAGTGGACTGGTTAGGAAACTTAGCAAACAACAAAGAAGATTGCAATGTTTTTTTGTTTCATGTTGTGTGCACGTTCACGGTTAGGATCTTTTGAACTAGGTGTGATGCTTCATTAGTCTATTGGCTGTTTGCTTATTTACATCTCAAAGCTTTTTGTTATCTGTGCACGATCAACGTCATATTTCAATAGGGAAAAGGAGAACAACAACATTTAACAGAGAAAGTCATCAAGTTTCCTAACCAGTCGACTTTATTAACTTTGCTTAAACCGATCTTCTCTTACAAGCTATGGCTTCATTTGTTTAAAAAGTGCTACACCGGTTCTTAAGAAGTTGTGGGTTAGAATCTTATTGAAGCCTCAATAAACTAAAAGAACTCAAGGTTTTAGCTCAATTTTTTCTTTTTCCCTGGTCTTAGTAGCGAAGTCATACTTCGTTTTTGTTTTTCTTCTCAAGCAAGTTATCCCAAGGAGATTCAGCACTTTCACGCGGAAACGTTTGAACAGCAGAAAATACAGCACCGGATTAAAGAGGTTAGAGGACTTGGCCAGGTATGCTGGCGCACTGGCAGCCAGAGGTTCAATCCAGCTAAATCTCCCAGAAGCGGATATTAACGAGACGACAGAATAGGGTGTCCATGCAACCAGAAACAACATGATCATGACAAAGAAAAGGACTGCCATTTTTCTCTCGGATTTTAAGGTTTGTTTGGTAAGGTGCGACATCTTTCCCCAAGTGAGCTTCGCCTTTTCGACCATAGTTCTGATCTCGACGTAAATTTTGAAATAGGAAAACGAGATGATCGTAACAGGTAGCACAAAACCCCCCACAAAAAGAGAGATTGTATAGGATGCACCTTTGATATCAGAGGTTTGCCAATCAACAGAGCAGCTTATACCCAGTCCCTCTGTTGTGTATTTCGACCATCCAACCATTGGTGCAAAAGCGAATATGAGGGAGTAGAACCAAAGCGCCAACGCGAGGTACCATGTTTTCTTATTCGACATCAGCTCGCTGTGTTGAAACTTCATGCTGCGATACTTGTAGAACGCAAGAGCGGCAAGATGAGATATAGACACAATTCCAAACCACGTGACTGCAAATGCATGCGTAACGCAGCCAGTGTCTCCAAACATCCACTTGCCCTGAAAACTTGAAATCATCGTTGTAGGAATCGCCACAACACAGCAAAGGAAATCGCTGACGGCCATGCTCAGTAACAAAATATGCTCCGGCTTCGAAAGCATTGAACGGTTTTTGAGAAAAACGAGACACATCAACCCGTTTAACAGTGGACCAAGTATTAAAATACAAGCAGAGAACCACCCTAAGAAATTGAACATAAAGGGTTTGTCTGCCATGGCGATGTTTAAATCAACTTATAGTTAATTCTTTTTAAAGTTTCAGTGAGACAGAGACAGAGCTTACTGAAAAGTAACTTTTAAAAGCTGATGTTTGCTTTAAGTAGAAATTTTCTTGGCCAGATTTCGGCTCTCACAACTGTTTCAAAATTATTTATATTTACATTTACATAAAAGTCATATGGCTTTCTTATTTTCTAAATATCGTATCTAAATATACCATTTTGTGATCAGCAGTGAATACATTTTTTTGTTTTTGTTTGTTAGTACTTGATTCTATTCCTTTTTTTTTTGTCATAATAGAAAACAGTATGTTTATATAAATAACATTTTCTCAGACCCAGGTCAAATCAACTGTGGAATTCCACAAGAATCAGCTCTTGGTCCTTTTTTCTTTCTCATTTATATAAACAGGAGCATAGTGTGGTCATTTTTTCAAGTACGCACAAGTACATATGAACATGGTATAGCCTTTATTTTAGTTTTTAGAATTTAATCAAAGTGGTGTTTTTATCACGAAGTCTTGGTTGCGTACAAGTAAAATGTTAAAAATTGAAACAATTATTGCTAAAAATTTCAAAAATTTCTAGTTACTTCAAGTACGCACGTGCGTATATGCGTATAGGACGCTACGCGCCTGATTAAATGACTTTAATAGATGCTCTAAATTATTTGAGTTTCACCTTTTTGCAGATGACTCAAATTTGTTTTACAAAAATAAAAGCTTATCTGTCCTTCAATCTGATATAAATAGAGAACTGAACAAAGTATAAGAATGGCTTTGTGTAAATAGATTTGACTTGAATATTAAAAAATTAAACTATGTCATATCTCACCCCCTCAAAGGAAAATATTATGTAGCCCAATATTAAAAATAAAGAATCACAAGTCACCTATATTGCGAAGTATAGATATAATCCACAAGCTAAGATACTATTTTAACAGGAACACCCTAATAAATAATGGCTGCCTAGGTTCTAGCCCTTATGGTTATTGTAGGTAGCTAGTACCCAATTTTCAATTTTGCAAAGAGTTTAAAAACGGGGAAGAAAAGACAGAGATGCCTTTGTTAGAAGGCAGATGGTTTCAGCTGGAGAGGATTCTACAAAATAGCGTTTGATGGAAAAATACTGTTAATAGCCTATTGCCGGTTTTCACTTGACGTCACGGAGGCCATGTTGGTGCACACTTAACAAAAGAATCTTAATTATTTTCTTTTGTTTGGGACACCTACATGGTGGCTATGTCTATTGTCTTTTGTGTCTCTTCAAATAGAAAAGATACAAGATAAAAAAAAAACTTATTAAATATTGTATTTGATTTAAAACAATATTGAAAGTTGTTAGCCAGTCGGTAAAATATGATGTACATGTTCAACTGAAAATTAAGTGTTTAACGCCGTTAGAAGTTCCAACGTTAGCACATATGTTAAATCGAATACTGACAAACAAACAAATGTTCAAAAAAAATGAAACAATAATGGAATTAAGTTATATATAACTGTCTGGACTTTTAAATGGCTCAAAATCAAACAACAATGAACTGATGCTTTATATAACTTTATTTCTAACAGACAAAGAGTTAAGGCAAAATATAGCTCCATTGTTCAATGTCGGTTTTTATTCTTAAGCTTTAAAAAAGACTATCCTTATCCTCTAGTGAATTCCTTCAAGCTTTAATTAAAATATCATTTGGCTAAATGGTTATTTGTTGATTTTGTCACCATCTTTGATTCCGGTCTGGTGCTCAAGATCGGTTTATTCATCTTAAAAAAAACTTAAGAAATAAACTTTTTTTTCTAAAAATGATTGTAACAATTTGTTAATCAATAAATAAAGCTTTCAAATACTTTTTTTTTAAGAAAATGAAATAGCAAACTTTAATTTTGCTCGGTACTTTTGCCGGCTTGAAGTTTGTGCGCGTGGCATCGGGGTGAAGAAAATCTCTGCCTTTTTTGATGGAAGGATCTGTTACCCGAATTTAGTGTCTTATAACAGCACAAAACAGATTTACCTCCAACTCGAAAAAGTAATGAAGTTTAACAAGGGATGTTCACTTCACTTAAGAATTAAAACATGTCTTCCGTGCCTTCATAGCCTGGAGAAAAGCGAGGTGATTTTTGAGAGAATTCGAGACCAGATCAGTGAAACGCAGCAAGAATTCTCACAAACGTTGCCAATGTTTTTCACCAAGCTACAAAGCCACGGAGAACATGTTTCATATTCTTTTACATAATTATTATTTTTAGTCTTAACAAAGAGATATACCATACACGAAGCATTTGTGTATACTTTAATTTTTTTTGTTAAACTGTAAATTTTCACAACTTGGAGACAGCCAACCACAATGCTCACGTCATTTTCGTGCTTAATAGCGCTATGAAAACACACTTGTAGACCAATCAAAACGCACGTACTATCCAAATTATTTTATAAAAAGAAATGATAAAATATAATTAATGGGAGTGAAATACCACGATCATTGACAGCATGATGGGCTGACCGAAAGAACTACGAACAAACAATCTAGCTCACGCGCCATAACTGCAAAAGCGAATTTATCCTTTATATGAGTTGAGAAAGTGATCGTAAAATTTACCTCTTCCACTGATACCTCTTCCGATTCCATCAAAGTGCTGAAAAAAATTGAAGAAAAACCCACAGGTGCAATAGCAAGGTAAACAAACTGCAAATCTTTCTCAGACATGATCTTCGTGCTCTACGTGAACTGACCCGCGCTTTTTTGTTTTGGTGATCGACAAACACTATTGAAGTAGATTAGAACTTAGTCTTCCCATAGCTGGACAATACCCCTTTAAGCTACAAAGCGAACAAGGAACTCGAGAAAATCTAGCCATGGTAAATAAATGATATTTGTAAATATGGACTAAATAGGAGACAATATGCATTATCATTTTTTTTCACACAGGCTCTGATGATTACATTAAAACAACAAATTCGTTTTTGTTCTCGCTGGAAAATAACGATGGTTTAAGTCCGTTCAAGATGCCCCAAAAACAATGCGGTATCGCTGCAGTCTGCAAGTCGTCCTATGGACCAACATTTGGCCACGCTGATGGAAAATATGACGTATATATCTCAGAAAAAACCGGTACATCAAAAACTGATCCGGGACACTCGTACCAGCTTCCCCAAAATTATCGTCCAAAAAGTGTGAAGGCTAGGACTCTTTTAGCAGGTTCCTATTATTTCACGCCAAACAAGATCGAAGTATTTTGGAAAACATGATCTTAACAAGCCAGCAAAAATGAGACTTCAGAGATTTAAAAAAAAGATTTGGATACCATAATTTCAAAATCCCTTAACTAACGAAACGTATAAAGAAAATATTTAAGACTCTGCATACATATCTAACGCTACTATTGCTCGGGCTTGTAGAAATGACAGAGGTGTAAAATGGCCTTTTTTTGTCACAGGTTAGTGGTGTCAGTGGTGTGATCTAACGCTTATCCCAGCCAAGTTAAAAGTGTAACGGGCAAGTTAAAGTATTTTCTTGGCTGCCCGCGCTAAAAAAATATGTTCTTTACATTATGTCTTAGGTACTTTTAGATTTAGAGAAAGAGGTGGCATCACAACAAGGAGAACATAAAGAGATGGAAAGAAGTGTATGCCTTTCATATTTGAGAGTCAAACATAATGTTGCTAGTAAAATATGTTAGACATAAAAAAAGCTGTAAAAATATGTAAAAAGTTATATAAAGCGAATAAAAAGTTTAAAATATATCCAAACGTTTTTAGTTAAAAATCATCATCAGGGTGAAATTATGGTTAGAAATAGGCAGTCAAAGACTGCATGTGACTCAAGGCAGAATGCATAACAACGGTAATTTAAGTTAAGACTGAAAATGCAAATTTTTTTATGAGTAGCGACTTTAGTATTGGTTTTAGCATAGTGAACTATGATTTCAGAAGAAAAAGTTAAATATACAGTGTAAGCATAAGAAACAGAAAGAAGAAGTGCGAAGAGAAAGCACATGGAAGGCTCCAATTGTTTTTTGCTCGTGGACTATTAGAATTCGATATAACTTCGTAATCTGAAATAATCCGATCCAATTCGTAACCCGAGCCTTCGTTCTCTTAGTCAGCGAGATCTCCTTGACGACGATCACGTGTTTGAATAACCGCTAGGAGTGCCTGCTTCAATTGGAATGGTTATAACTCACTCATTCATTCATTCAAACCGATGACATAGTGACGAGAGGCCCCATAAGGCCTTTCGTTACAAAAACCGCTATAATTTAAGACCATCAGCCGTATACGGCTTTTTCAACAGTAGTATTCAATTGTAGTAATATAACAATAATAAAATCATTGTAGTAACCTGTTTATGTCAACAATAATACCTAATTGTAGTAAATTACCAGCAACTTTATACACTTTTTGTTTTTTCTTCCTTTTTTATGTTTTGGTTATTCAAACTACTGTCACATGTTAATTTTTCTTACATTTCTCTATCGATAAGCAATATATTCCGCCTTGATAACTGTAAACCAATGGCCTGCCTCGATTAGTTTCAACTATTTGTAGGTCAGTGGTTCATGTATTTTTTTGTAAACCCCGTTTTTGTAAAATAAATATAGAATTGAATTGAATTGAATTGAAAACTTCAAAGCAAAAACTATTTACCACAATCCAACTACTTTGTCTCTATCAGTATCGAGTCCCCAACCCTAAATGCTTAACTTTGTTCGAGGTGAATTTTCCTTTATACTGGAACTTTGGTTTGGTGATGTTTCTTACTAACCTTAAAAGCACACGATTGCATTTCAGAAAACTTCCGTGTTACACACTCACGAGTTGAGAGCGTTACCGCACCCCTTATTGAGTGTGACCATTAGACCACCAAAGAAAAGCTTTAGATGTTGACAAGAACTCGACACACACAAGGCACTCCCACCCATACAAGAGTTCCTCACAGGGGCGTGGTTGGCGCAGTTTATAGGGTTTTTGCCTTACCAGTAAAAGGTTCAGGCTCTGCCACGGTTTAAACATTTCTGTGACCTTTTGTTCTGCCAACACTGACTCGGCTTTCCTTCCTTAAAGGGAACCTCGGCTTTCCAACAAAATCAATCTCGAATAAGAGTTTTTCTCAACTTACGCTAAATGATTTGTTTTGATTAATGAATTTCCTGCGGGCCGTCATCTTGATATGTGACGTACTTGCGTTGCAGTGCCAGACCCCACTCGTTCATTGCTATCGTTTTTATCAAGAGTAGAGACTGGCACTAAAACACAAAAACGTCACATTTCAAGATGGTGGCTCCCAGGAAATTCAGTGATCAAAACAAATCGCTTGGCGTGAGCTATATACCGAGAATTATCAAATTTGAGTTGCTGATGTAGACACAAGTCAAAGAAAACTCATATTTGAGATTAATATATCGTTGGACAGTCGTGGTTCCCTTTAACAAGTCGGTAAAATGGGCTGAGCAGCGATGGGTTTGTTTCCAAAGTTGGGTTGGGGGAGGGGGGAGTAATGAATGGAGATAAGTCCCGGCCTACTCAGATAACATCAAGACAACATGCATTGTATCACTTCTAGCTCGTATTATAGAAACAACTGTCATTACCTAAGACTCCTTTCCGTATTACGAAAAACTCGTCTTGGAAAACCATTCACAAGTTCCTGTATTCTCAGAAATCCTGGGGTTGGAATTACCATTTTGCAAAGCTGCAACAGAAATAGGCAGAATGGATGTTCACTAACTACAAATAGCTACATCTTCCATTTCTGTGTGAAATTTGACGATTTGTTTGGGTTTTTTGCGACAGGAACCAAAATTCACTTGGAAGAAAGATATTTGGGTAGAATCAATTCATTCTTTGGTGACGTTCCTAATGGTGACCAGCTACTACAACTGTACTACTTTTACTAGACTGCTATAAACTTGACGAGGACAGAATGAATTACGGATCCTTAGCTGTTATTTTCAGATGCGCTACTTTGATTAAACAAACCTTATTAACTACATAAAAGTTGGAATGACATTGAATAGCTATATCGAAACAGGCCCTCGCAAGAAACAAAAGGAAACCGCGTGTTTATAATTTAAATCATGCGATCTAGGGAAGACATTTACTCTCTCGTGACACTCAGAGCCTAAACTAAAATCGAGGGTTTTTTATGATTAAAGCCTGTTTATGTATTATGTGACAGTGCCATCCAGTTTTATCTAAGTTTTATGCATGATGGTAAATAAAACTTGATTATACCCACATATTCTATGACATCTGTATTGCCATTAATTTTAGTAATAGTGTTCGTGCTAGATTTAAAAGTTCACTGTTCTAGGTTAGACAAAGATCAATGAGTGTGTCAGTAAAGTCAAGCAAACAAAGAAGCAAATGTACAATAACAAATTATGTAGCTAAAGATTTTTCTTACCAAAGGCAAACTGCAAATTTGCATTTTCAAATTGTAAAGAGTGGCATCTTCTTTAATTTCGAGATCACCTAAGTGCTCGAGCTCATCCGTAACCTACAAGGGGAATTTCATTATATTCTATTATCATAACCGCTGTTCAGTAATATCATAATCGCAGTCAGCAACCCTATTGTTGTCATCGTCATCCTCGTTGCCTTTAACACTGTAACTTTCATCGTCATTAACACTGCAGCGTTCATTCCATGAATATCAACACAGTAATCTTAACTGTTATCCCTATAATACTGCAGTACTCATCTTCATCAACTCTGTAATTTTAATTATCGTCACAACACTGTAGTACTTATTTTCATCAACACAGTAATCTTAATTGTTATCGTCATAACACTATAGTATTCATCGTCATCAACACTAAATTCTAATTGGTAACGTCATAACACTGTAGCACTTATTTTCATCAACACTGTAATCATAATTGTTATCATCATAACACTATAGTATTCATCGTCATCAACACTGTAATTCATAACACTGTAGTACTTATTTTCATCAACACTGTAATCTTAATTGTTATCGTCATAACACTGTATTACTCATCGTCATCAACTCTGTAAAAAATCTTAATTGTTATCGTCACAACACTGTAGTGCTCATCACTATCAATACTTTAATCTTAATTGTTATCGCCATAATACTGTAGTATTCATCTTCGTCAACACTGTAATTGTTATCGTCACAACACTGTAATACTCATCACTATCAATACTTTAAACTTAATTGTTATCGCTATAATACTGTAGTATTCATCTTCATTAAAACTGAAGTCCTCATACTCTTCATTAAAACAACAGTTTTCATTGTCATGTCTATCAACACTTTAGTCTTCATCCCTATCGCAATTAACTGTAAATTGCATTGCCAGCAACAAGCCTGAAGTAGTGTTAAAACACTGTGGGCTTCATCTTCTTCGATGAACTTCCTAACTATAACATGAAAGAACCCACCTTCGAATCGCAGTTGTCCTTGTTTGTTCCTTGTATCGTTAATGTTCCCAGTAATCCTAAGATGAGCCATATTATTTGATAAGAACGTTTCGTCCCTAAATTATTCTCCGCTATTTATTGGAAAGAAGGTAAACGGAAAACAAAGTAAAAACGATATAAGATGACCTAATGAGGTTAGACTATTAAGCTTTTTTTACACTTTAACTGAAGACAATTAAAGCGAAAAAAACTGCAAGCACAGCCAGAGCAAACACTTCCAAGGCACTGATTAACAAAATCATTTATATTTGATGTCGGTCTTTTTTATAAATAAAACATTAGACATACAATATAATATTAATAATATTGATAATGGGTAGTCTTGATTACCTTGTATTCCAGATGTTATCCATGACAGGACGCCTTGTTCGTTTGTCGCTTGAAAAGCAGAGCAACATGACCACAAAGACAATTGAAGAAGACCCTGCGGATGTAAAAATGAATGCACGGACGTCAACCATACAAATTCTGGAACAAAAATCCACATGTATACATGTTCTCAAGACTAAGAAAATTAGAATCAAGTTTCTGAGCTAATAAACCAGTTTCCAATTCTTAGTTGCTGCAGATTGACATGACTGCAGATTCGTTTTATACAGTCGTAGCCTCGTTTTGTTAAATATTGTTAATATTCAAAAATACTTTGTGAAATAGAGCGAGAAGTCACACCTCCGAAAAAAACGAAATTGTAACTAGTGTAAAACTACACTGGCATTTAGGAATACTTAACTTCATAATGAGGCTAAGACTGCACAAATTGAGTCCGCTGTCATTGTTGAAAGTGGCAACTACCAATTCGAAAATGGACTGTTAGCAAAGGATAGACATTGTGTTCTTCTTGAAAAGAAACTTAACTCGTTGCAAGAAAGTGGAAGTAACTGGTCCTTAAATGTTCAGTGGACTGAAACACGCTGGTTAGAACAACATGTTCAACGATACAACACAGTGTTGTACTTCAAGGTACACGGTTGCGCATGTGCACAACTATTTACCTGAAATCAAATCGGTAATAGTGAAAATAGCACACCTATGGAAATGAAGTGCTCAAGCATCATGCTGCCCTCAGGCAACCCTAGATATTTAGATATTGTGTGAATAATTCCCAAGGCAGTTCTTATTTACTAATAGGAAATTCACAAACATGAACCTACCAGCTCTAAAACATCATTTCTCCACCGCCTGTTTTGCCCGCGAGTGGCGATGGCAGAATTCTACTATTTTATTTCTTTTGAGAAGACAACACGGAAGTCACAAAGCCAGTTAACATAACCAAACATCAAGGAAGTAGTAAATTCCAATTTTAAAGCAATAAAAAGCTGCAAGTTGAGCGTGTATTTGAACTGCTCACATTCACTCACTTGACCGCCCTCTTGAATACATGTTAAGACATTCATAATGCGCATGCTCAGGGAAATCTAGACCAGTATTTAACGAAAGAATCCCAAAACTTGTAAAAGAACTCAAAGCATTAGTTTTGTTTCTTTTTTGTTGTTTTTAGTATTTAACTCTGTAATTACATAATGCTACTGAAAGACAATTTCATCAGATTAAATAAAAAATCAACTTTAAGCATCTATTAGTTGGGACTCTGAGTGGTTTTGGTTAAGTCAGTTAATTGACTGCCACAGTTCTTTACCTAAATTCAATTTTGATTACACGGTATTATAGTCATGGGAAACATCAAAACTTTAAACACAGAAATATCAGCATCTCCCCCCTACCCCCTACCCCTTCCTTCGCCTCACAAGCTTTGTTTTCGTGTCGTTCTTGCTGTTTTACCTGAAGCTTAAAACAGATAAAAACTAACCAAAAGAATCATTTTTTTAGGCGGGCGTGGTTGGCGCAGTTGGTAAGATCTCTGCCTTCCGACCACAAGGTCCCCGGTTCGACCCCCGGCTCTGCCGAGATTCAAATATTTCTCCAACCTTCTTTTCCGCCTAAGCTAACTCAGCTTTCCATCCTTCCGGGGTAGGTAAATGAGTACCAGCGTCTGCTGGGAGCTAACCTGCGATGAATTAGTGTCCCATCCAGGGGGAGTCAAAGACACTCATCTGCTTAACACTACAGAAACCGGAGATAAGCGCCGGCTTCATTGGGCACTAGGCTCGTAAAAAAAAAAAGAATCATTTCGTCGTCATCTATCGAGGACATCGTCAAGTAAGCAGACGGAAAAATGCAAGTTTATTCTTAATATTGGTTCAATCTTTTTCAAACCAGTTTGTTGTTTTCAAACCAGTTTTTTTTTTCAAATCAGTTTGTTTTTTCAAGCCAGTTTATTTTTCTCATATCAGTCTGAGACCAATAACTAGTGATACCTAGAAAACCTGGCATGCTGGTAACGCTTGGTTGAGTGGTCAAGTGGAGATGGAATACGACTACAGATCCAAGCAGATCCAAACGTCAATAGTTCAATTCTGGGTTTGCACTAAATTAAAAAAATAAGAAGAAAAGAAAGAAAACAAAGGTGTGGATGTGTAAATAAGGTAAGATGGTAAGAACAGGGGAGCATAGGGTTGTAGGTAGGGATGGGTCATTACGGGGAGTCAAGTAGAAATCGGTGGGTGGTTGGGGTAGTGGGTGGAACATGAGGAAGGAATTTCCCAATGTTTCTACTACACCCACAAATTAAAATAAAAGCCATTTTTCAGACAGCTGAAAAACCGAAATACAAAAATTAAACGGTTTGAAAAAATTTCACTGGTTCAAAAAAAAAAAAATCTGAACCAAGGAAAAAAACTGAACCACAAAATATGCACTTATGTAAATTATACAAATATCATTTAGGTGGAGCGAGATAGTACTAAAGCGAGAAATATACAATAACTAAAAAATCTCTAAGATAATCTATAAACTGACATTAAAAAACAAATGGAAACAACAAAGAACATAATTGTGTGTAATCTAATAGTGGACCTTTAAGACTTCCTCTATTCCATGTAGCTTACTTGACGATGTCGTCGAGATGACGACGAAACGTTTCTTTTCATTAATGTTTATTATAAACTCTTTACCTAAGACAGTATTGATTACTTATAATTTAGTTCTCTTTTAAAGGCCATCCTTCTTGGCTAGCCCCCGTGGCTATTACCTGTGGCATAAACTCTTCCCTCTCTAAACTAAAATTTATATTTACTTGTTAGAGCTACATAAAGTTTTGTTGCTACGTTTCTTGCTGCCATTTTAAAACTATTTGCGTCATCAACTCAACGTAAGATTCACACATAAACATTTTAAAATGGTAGTTTTTAGCATTTTTGGAAATCTATCACATTAGTCTTATTTGAAGTACCATACTCTTTTGCTGTATTCTTTTACTTAAAGAAGCTATGACATGCTATTTTAGCATCTTTTTAAAATCCTAAATATGTCTTCTCCTCTACTGAATTCCAAAAATAATGGACTAGGTTTGTTTCTTAAGACTATATTATAACGTTTATTCTGTTTATTGTATCTGTTGCTACGGATGGCAAAGATAGAAATGGATTGAAACTTGAAAAAGTTGGCCAACTATTTCAAATTTTGATTCTATCTCAACAAAAAATACCAAAAAAGTTATCATGGGTTGCTCTTTTTTAAAACATTTCTTTAGATATTCACCTCACAGTTTATCATCAACATGTTGTGCATAAGTAAAACCACTAAGTAACGATTATAGCGAAAAATTGACCCAAAACAACAAAATCGTCGATACAGAGCCCCTTTAAAGATGAGGTTAGTGAGGCTAATCTCAGTGTAGACAAAAGAATATTAAAGTGGCTGCCATTTTTGAAACAAGCTATACCCATGCTTCAAGTAACATGAGCTAGCAAAATTTCCTCAGATGGCGTGTTGTCATCGGATGGCACATGGATCCCAACAGGCTCATAGCAAACATACCTTAGGCAACAATCTACCCTCTTCTAACAGCAAGGTGTCTCCATTTGAGATACACTCGTCTTCTAGTGTGGCATCCTACAAATGTAGCAAGAAGCAGCGGATGATGTATAACTGAGGATGTAGTACAAGAATTGAAAAACACAAACTAAAGTTTTTACAAATCGAAACACTAAAAACTTGTTTTATTAAAAAGTTGCCAATAACTGAATTAAAACCTGAATGATAATTACAAAATTTAAAAAATAAACACGTTAAAGAATTTTGTTATAAAAAACTGGCTCCTCTCGCTAACCTTCCCAGAAGGCTTAGCGCACCTTACATTTTAACTTCATACGTGCCACCATCGTGTCTGTATGTGAATATTTGAGGAGTATCATGGGTTTGACTGGTGTGGTAACGGAGTGATTAGTTAATCCTTTTTCCATGTTTTTGTGTGACAGTAACATTTTTTGGTTTTAGAAGTTGACCAACTGTTAAAAAAGAACTGGATATTCAAAGTTCTGCTTTACTTTTTTATGTGGTGCAATTGAAAATTTAAAAAAAATTCTGTACAGCCTAAGTTGGTATCGGAGATATACATCGGGAATTCTTAAAATATTCCCTCTTTTGCAGGAGTACTGTCGTTGTTAACTTTTAGTCTTCAGAATGCGTGAAAAATAATTGTCCAAGAGGATAGCTCTCTCTTAAAGTTTATTTCTAACCGACTGAAAGGTGCATTTGAGAAAATCGCCAAAAATCTAATCTAATCAAGATTACAGCTGTAGCGTAATACAGCATAATACAATATAACTTATTACAACATGATATGATATATAGAGGATATTACACGGTGGTAAGAACATATGATATTTATCTTCGAGTGGAAAAAAGATTTCACTCATTCGCTGCGCTCACTCATGAAATCTTTTTTCCACGAGAATATAAACTTCATACGATCAAACCAACGTGCAATTTTCTATTCATTACATAGATACGAGTGTTTCGAAAATAAAAAAAAACTAGACGAAAAACAAAGGAATGACGTCAGACATATCTTTACTAGTAAGGATATGGAAAATATCTCACTCGTATCCTGGATGTACTTTCGTATTAAAAATACGAGTTGTCTATTTTTCGGTAAAA
>JANCMA020111640.1:0-14761 GCA_024336925.2 Zoanthus solanderi
ATGACTAATGCTGAAAAACAAAAGCTGGAGAGAGGGACATGCATAAGAGTTACATGTATACATACCCCTCTCTCTCTCTCTCTCTTTATTTTGCTCCCTAAATAGTCTTCCTCCCAAAAAGAAATTGATCTCTTCATTTTTATTCCTTTCCTCTACTACTCATTTTATGAAAACATAACATAACAGATCATAGACATTTAGATATTTTTCTCAATAAGTTTACAGTTTTGACCAGCACGCACTCCCACATCAACAACAATAGTTGCGGGGTATAATTTGCAGTTACTTCCATTATTGAGAGTGTATCTCGGAGCGAAGAACGACATCATCATTCTTTAAATGTTTGTCGTCATTCGGTAAGAAGTTGGAAGAAGTTTAAGTAACTGCGAAAGAGAAACCTTTTACTTCTAACTATAAATAAAAGAAGAATATACATAAAACAGCATATGTACAATACTCCATACCCTTTACACTGCCATTAATTGGTGTAGGTGTAAGATGTTGGGGTCTTCTACTTGTAACCTGTTTGCGAACCTTCGCATTTGATCTCCTCATGATTGTGTTAAGTCGTGAAAGAGAGCGAAAGCACACTCCATTCGCACTCCGAATTAAAGCAGTTCACAGGCTTCCCAAACTTAAAATTCTATTACGGCCAAAGTTTTGGTACGAACGACTGTGTCATGGTACTTGGTGTCAGATAATACATCAGCTTCCTTATAAAAGAATGTATGGGAAATTTGTTGATGCTCTAAAAACGTATCAACAAAATTCCCATACAATAAATACAATAAAATAAATGAAATTAATTTATCTACTTCTAATGTGTTGTTTATTTGTGTTTTGTACCACTGGCTGCTGGGTGTATTCCAAAAAGTGTTGCTCAAGGCACAGGCAGCCCAAGCTCTATTTATGAACCACAGAAATATCATAATATGGCGTTGAATTATAAGGGTTTGTATGGGATTTTTTACAAGACATCCATGGAGGCAGTTAAAAATAACAATTCTCAATAAAAACAGCTTACCTTATGCCATAAGAGTGTTGCTTGCTCCTGGTGGGGTTATTATATCGATTTAACTTGATTTAAACTTTAAACTTTAAACTTTATTGAATTTGTTGCCCTTGTACAAAAACAACAGCAACTGGAGGAGAAAACAGGACACTGTCCCAATTTGATTTTCAACCCCAATTAATATTAATAAATAAAAAATATTAATAATAATTATAATCATAAAATAGTAAAAATAGTAATAAAATAGTAATAATTGTCTATGATATTATTTACAGCCAAGTTAATTTAAAAAGTAGCTTCATTAACTTACAACCTGACGACTTGGAAGATTATAAGAAAGGGTTTTGCCTTGGTAGTTTGTTCCAAAAATTGATAGATCTATAATAAAAAGAATGTTTTAAATAATTTTGTTTTGCGTGTGGTATTTGATAATTTAATTCAATAGAATTACGCGTTTTCTGCCGAACTACAGTTTCACAGAAAAAGTCTTGGTGGCCCAAATCGACATGGCCTGCTCTAGCGTTAAGTAATTTTTTGAATCCTGGTTTTCCCTTCATAAAGAAATAAAAGGCCAAAAACCTCAGTCAAGACAGCCTGCCGAACAAAGTAAAAAATCCCGGCCTAAAATGGCCCCACGGCCACAAATCTACCGCAGAATTCAAGGGCAAAGGTTGATCTTTCATTTCAATTCTCTAGCAACACAATCGCAGCCCTGTGAGCGACGCCAGCCGGCTCTTCGTGTCCCCAATGAAACGATAAAACGATTGAACAGATCCGCGTCCATTTCATTCACGACAAAACGACCGTTGAATACTGTGCACAGTGCGGTTAAACCGATGAGATTAAAAGCTCAACTTATTGTATTGTCTACTGGGAAGTGCCACAATATATCACTGAATACATAACACTAATGTATTCTTCTCGAATTTTGCATAGTAAAATGTCAGACCTAACAATTGCCCTCAAAACCATCACATTAGTGCTGCTCATCTGTTACAATTTGTCCTCACAACCACTGCATGCACACTAGCTAAGGCTTACTGCAGTTTCGTTACCCTAGTTGGTAAAGCACCAGTCTATTGTGCGGGAGGCTCAGGTTCGATTCCCGGCTAGACGAACACTCGGGGTCTTAAAATAATTGAGAAGAAGGTGCTGCCTTTGCTCTAACATCTGCAAGTGGTTAGACTTCCGCGTAATCTCGGATAAGGACGTTAAACTGTAGGACCTCGGAGACATCTGTGTTTCATGTGTTTGTGTCTGTCGTGTGAAAAGTCTCCGTCCACCTTGGAGCGGTAAAGATTGTGTCCCCAATTAGTGGGCCTTTTGCCAGCTAAATAAGACTTGACACCTTAATAAAATCATTATTATTTATTTACTAGCTAGAACACGAGAAACAAAAATCTAATTATCTAGTACATAAAATATAAAAAATGTTCTTTAAAATGAAGTATCGTACCAGGTTTATTCAAGTTTTAAAAACATTCTGAGCAAAGTTTTCTTTAGTAAAATGGTAAAAAAATTAATAGTATCTTTCTCAATTGTCATAAAAATAAAAATTAAGGGGTGAAAATCATAATCCTTTGCACAAGGTCAATAAATGATGTAAAGGTTTTTTAAAAAAGAAAACCAGTTGAAAATAAAAATTTTAATTCTCTCAAAGATTTACAGAGGTACCATTTAACCTACCCACCCCTCCTAGTTACTTAGTATCCCTTCCAACTAGATTTAAAGATTCCTCCTTAAATCCTTTTCTTGAACCTCAATACAGAACTATCTGTACAGAGCCTACAGTGACTGTAATTAATGTCATAAATATAGCTGCCATTAATTGCTGGCTCACTAAACTTCCTTAGCTGTTTCAGAACCATCTGTTCTGGCACGCTTCTTATCAGTCAGCAAGAAATGATTCCGGGAGAGTGAACTAATATTGGCCAAGTAAGGTGGCATTGGGACATCGGCCAGTCCCAAGCTTGCAAGTTCCTTTAGTCCCTCAATAACACTTGGACCTTCAAATTTTACTCTACAGTGCAATGGTCCATTATACTGAAATCCACTTCCAGCCCCATGGAATCTGGTCTCAAGCTGAAATAAATCAGAAAATGTGCATATGATGCCTAGAGTTATTTTTACCGTACAAACCCATGCTGAGGAAATGTCTATAATATCCGAACTCTAAATTCCTACATGTACGGGTCACTTAGAACTATTTTCAAACTTCGTTAGTGTTACCATACTTTGAGACTTGTCAAAAATCAAATGTTATATAATTTTTTTTAATGTCCTGAACTTACAGTACTACCCCATGAAGTAATGGTTCATTTATCTGCGGATAAAGACCAAAAATGTGTGTGTTATGCGAACGAAGGATGTGTGGTTTTGTATTTGCATATCAGTATTTAAGCAAAGAGGGTAGTAGTATAGCCATTCATCGTGATCTAGTTTTCAAATGTTTAACCATTTTAAAGTTGTATAAAGATTTGGAAATACTGATTTATGATGTTATGTTGTATACATAAGTTGAAGACCTTCCCGTCTTCTCGGATAAGGACGTTAAACCGTTGGCCCAATCTCTCGATCTCTCTGTCGAGGGACTTAAAAGAACCCACACACTTCTTGCAAAGAGCAGGGTAGTGATCCTGGTGTTGTGGTCTGTTTCTTCAACTGAGGGCACTTCTTATCGGCTGTCAAACTGCGCCATAACATGTGAGCCGCTCTAGCGGACTTTCTAAGACCCTCAACTGTTCAAACCTGTATTTATTTGTAAAGCGCTTAGAGCTTTCGGATAAGCGCTATATAAATATTGTATTATTATCTTTTTGAATATCATTCCATCTTTCTTATTCAAAATAATGTCCATCCAAAATTGTTTTAGAAATAATTTCTAAGTGTTACCGATCTTTTTAGGTCTATTATTCGATCCATTTATGGAATTGGTAGTTTAACTTTTCGAAGAGCGCGAGCCATGCATCAGAGCATCTATTTTTCTAATTGGCGTCTTCGTGCGAAATTTGGCTAGTATTCATAACATTTACAACCTTAGGCGGTGAGATTGGCTCAGTTGGTAAGACTAGGGACTTTACACAACGAGGACGAGAACGCAAACGACGGCGGTTAAGAAAAATTACCTTTCTGTTTCGCTCTTTACTTTTTTGTGCGGTTCGTCAGGGTTTTGTTTCTTTGCCTTAAATTTTGTGAATAGAAAAACGATGAAATGTTTCGCCATGAAGCTAAACAAATACTGAAAACGTTTTTGCTGTGACATCCTTGTAGTCTCAGAAACACTAATAGAGGTCTTTTCACGTTTTAGTTTAAGCGAAAACTACGTGCAGGTGCCGAGCTCGATGCATTCCAGCGTGAAGTTATTGTACTTATTGTTCTTTGCCGCCGTCGTTGGCGTCGCCGTCCTCGTTTCGTAAGGTCCCTATTATCTCTGCTTAGCAACCACAAGGTCCCGGGTTTGATTCTTGACGGGGCAGAGATTTGAACATTTGTTTGACCTTCTTTTCTGCTTACGCTAACTCGGCTTTCCATCCTTTCGAGAAAGGCTGGTAAATTAAACAGAGTACCAACATTTGCTGCGAGCTAACCTGCGGTGGATTAATGTCCCATCCAGGGGGATTCAAAGATTCTCATTCGCTGAACACTACAGAAACTGGAGACACCATGGTTCACTTGTCCCGAAAAGGATTTTGCTTTAGCTTTCCAATCATAAGTTGTCTACTGAAGTTCGCATTATACCAAGATGGTTGTTAAATGGGAATGAAACATTAATATTACTAAGACTTATCAAAACCAACAAAACACTTACAGAAATCATGGTCCTGCGACGCATGTTTTAGATCCAGGTCCCGAAGTTGTGAAACCATCAAGACATTTTGTGCACTGGGTACTACCAGTTGAGGTACTGATAAATCCTTTAGGGCAATCCTGGCACTTGGAGGAAGAAGTGTTGTACTTCATTCCTTTGGGGCATTTTTCTGACGGAAGTGAATAAACTGAGCTTAGTTTTGATCTGGGGTTTTGTTAGATAAGTAATAAAACAAGGCTGCTTTGTGCCATAATTAATGAACAAAAAGCATCCCAACCAATGATATCTTGGCAATTATTAATAGCATTTAATAAGCAACCCTGGTTCACTGTAAAAAATCCGCGCGCCCAATTGGTCAAAATCGATCACGTGATTTCGGTTTATCTGTCACTAACCGTGCGGTTATAAATCTTAACAGTTTTCTTGGTTTAACCTTGGCTCTAAAATGGTCAAGTTTTCAATAAATTTAAACCACTTAAAAGATGAATCAAAATGATTTTTATTGAGCTCCAGCGAAAGTTGTCATTTATCAAAGTATACAATCAAGTTATTTTATTTGGCGGGCTTTTTGGCGCACGATTGGAAATATTCCCGCCTTCTAAACAAGTTTGAAGTTTGGGTTTCTTGTGTAGTACCTTACCACGCTTTGCTCGGCTTTTCTCTTTGAATTTTTGAAATGGAATTCAATCCTTTGCCAAAATTACTGAATAGGCGGATATTTGTTTATATTTTTCCCTTCATTAGCATACGTGCGCCAGTTTCTAATAAGGTTACAAAAACTGAAGCACTGTATATTGAGAGTGTTTTGTAAAAAACCTCTTCTGAAAATATAAGAGCGATAAGTGATCTAATGGAGATTTTGCAGAGAAAGTATGGCTCATCATTGGTTTTGCCCCCCAGCTGTTTTGAGTATTTTGGAACCGTGATATCTTTTTAGAAACTGCTTGCATAGAGTCAAAAATTTCATCTCTTTGTTAGTTCGACAATCGTTTTTAAATTCTAAACTCAAATAGTATTTATCTTTGTTCGTTCGTTACCTAAGTTGATGCTAATGAAGAAGATTGTAAACAATGTCGTCAGCAAAGATTCGCCTATATCGGATTTATATTGAACTAGTAGTATTAAGAGCCGCTTCAGGACCTTTTGCCTCGCTTTCATGCAACCAAAATAAAATGCTAGGGGAGGGGTGGTAATGTTGTCAATCGAAAGTGTGGGGGTGGGGTGGTCATGGATAATGACGTCATCATACCATATAAGGTTATGATGCCCTGATGTTATTTATAAAATTTATAACCTCTTTTAACAAGGTCTCTTTAGGATGTCCTACTTTACTCCTCGCTGCTTTACACCTTATCAAACCGAAGGCCACCGTGCCTGTACAAACAATCCGGCTTACTGTACCCGCTGCAAGCAAGCAGGTTGTCCCGACTTCCTGACAGCTCGTCAACGTACAGCGCAATCTCGTACCACGACTACCGTGTTCCAATTTCCTGTTCACATTCTAAGGCCCAACCTATTTCCAGCAGCACACTATCAAAAACCAACAAGGTCAACTTGCCACACCCAACCAGAGCGTCTGCGCCACTATTTGTTGATGCCCAGATTGTTTTAAGACCCTTGTCACCAATAACCCTCGAGACCGTCAACAGCATGTCTGTGGTCATGCCCAGTGCCCCTCTTGCAATTATTACTATAATCTGAATGACCACCGCTGCTATGTGTAAACCTATGACCAGATCAAAGCCCAAAAAGCTAGAGCTAGACAGAGGAGATGTAACCAGACCCAGCAACAACAATAACAACAACAACAACATAATCGTTCACCAGACCAAGAAGACAATGGATCAGACGATGGAGGGAATGAGAACGACCAATACCACATATTTTTTGATATTGAAGCCATGTAGATTGACGGTATACATGTGCCCAAGCTAGTGGCCGAAACGGACCAAAGCAATAAGCCCTCTTATCTTCCAAGGCACCACATGCGGTGAAGGCTTCATCAACTGGTTAGACAACGATGATGACTCTGATAGTGAGAACATTGACGATGAGTCCAAGCCCAACTCAGTTGCTACCTGGGTCAGAAACGTCAAATCGAACATTTTCGCAACGGCGGTAAGGTGCTCCAACTGCAGGTAGGACGCATTCGGTTCATCGACTCCCTCTTTTTCTTCAACATGCCTCTCTCTGCTTTTCCCAAGACCTTCGGTTTGACAGAACTAGGCAAGGGATTCTTTCCAGATGTTTTTAATACACCTGAACACCAAACCTATGTCGGACCTCTCCCTGATTGTCAAATGTACAATCCTGATAGCATGTCTACTAAAATGCATACTGAATTCGACCGTTGGTACGAGCAACAACTGGAACGTCAACCTACCACTGACTACCAATTCAACTTCCAAGAAGAACTTGTTGCTTACTGCTGCTCCGACGTCCGACTCCTTAAGGGTGTCTGTCCTTCATGTCTAATTTTCAAGACCTAGCCCACTTTAACCCCTTTAGCAAAATTACCATCGCCTCAGCCTGCAGTTGGGATCTGCGACTCAATCGTCTCGAACCAGATACAATCGCCTCAAATACTCTCACAGGCTGGAGACGCTCTGTCAATCATTCCAAATTTGCCATTGGATGGCTCCTCCGGGAGCAACAGCACCAAGGCATTCAAATCCAACATGCTACCAACGAAGGTGAATACATCGTTCCTGACACCCGCTGCACCGTAGATGGATTTCATGCACCCAGCCGTACCATTTACGAATTCTATGGCTGTTTTTATCATGGTTTTCCTAGCTGCTACAAAGACCGCTACACCTACCAAAAAAACCTCCTCAACCGTACTGTGGATGATGCTTACAATACAACAAAACGTGCCCAGGTCCTCCGAAACAAAGGCTACACGGTCATGTGGGAATGCGAATGGCGATACCAACAAAAGATAAACCCCACAATCTACGATTTCCTTGACAACCAAGATATCCAAGAGCCACTCAACCTTCGAGATGCTTTTTTTGGTCTACGCACCAATGCTGCACGCCTCCATTGCACAGCTCAACCTGGAATGAAGATCCGGTATTACGACTACACAAGTCTGTACCCTTGGATGAATAAGAAAGGACGCTACCCAATTCGTCATCTCACCTTTATCTATGCGCACGCCTCCAACAATCTCACTCCCTACTTTGGCCTAGCAAAAGTCACCATCCTTCCGCCAGAAAGTTTTTCCATCCTGTTCTACCTGTTCGACTGGATGGTAAATTGATTTTTCCACTTTGTCGCAAGTGCACAGAACTCATAATCAATGACCCCCCTCATTACTAAAAGCTACGAATGTCCTCACAGCAACACAGAACGTCACTTGATAGGTACTTGGTGTACGCCAGAGATTCTCAAGGCAGTCGAATTAGGTTATACCATCATCAAGGTGCATGAAATATGGCACTTCAACAAAACCCTTGTTGGTCTCTTCCGTGATCATATTAATACTTGCTTAAAAATCAAGGAAGAGGCCAGCGGTTGGCCTGCCAACTGTACCAACTCCCCATCAACGTCAACAACACCTCTCCAACTATCATGAGTTAGAAGGTATTGAACTCAACCCCGAGCATATTTCATATAACCCGGGACGACGATCTCTTGCAAAACTGATGCTCAATTCAATGTGGGGTAAGTTTGGGCAAAGAAATGACAAGACCCAGCACAGAGAATTCACCCGTGCACAAGAATTTTACGACTTTCTTGCCAAAGAAGGGAATAAAATCTCGTATGTTAGCTCCCTAACCAAGGAATGTTGGGAGGTCCATTACAAAAAGGAGCGCCATTTTGAGGATATTTACCCAAATTTAAACATTTTTATTGCCTGCTTTACTACATGCTGGGCAAGGCTACGTCTATATGAAGCACTAAAGCTTCTCCAATAGCGTGTACTATAATTTCATACGGACTCCATTGTTTTCACAGATATCCCTGGTCAACCCACCCCACAACTCGGTCTTTTCCCAGGTCAATTCAAAGATGAGCTAGCCGAAGGCGACCACATTGTTGATTTCTTTGCTGGTGGACCAAAACATTATGGGTACATTACGGCTTCTGGTAATATCACTTGCAAAGTACGAGGCTTTTTTTTTTAAACTGTGAAGGTATCAGACAGCTAAACTATCATGTACTAAAAACTAATCTCCTTGACGAGGTGAGTGCTCCCCTTGATCGATCACGCACCAACTCGTGTTACCGAGGCATCGAGGATTGTCCGTCACCCTAAGACCTATGAGCTTACAACTCAACCCCGGCATAAAGACTACCGCTTGGTTTTTAACAAGCGCGTACTGGACCCTGACACCCTCATCAGTTACCCATATGGCTAAAGATGCTCATCTGCATCTTAGAAAAAACTGCAAATGATGAATATATACCGTGAACAAAATGTCGCATCACGTAGGATTTAAGAAGATCAACCAACCACGAAATGGGTGAAACTTGAGTAAAATAAAATGAATGGCCGGAAAGCTACGTTGAAATTAATTTGTCAGTGAACCAATAGAGCTCGGAGCTATGAACTCGGACTAAGAGAGCCAAGAGCTCGGACTAAGCCAGCAGCTTCAACTGTAGACAGCTGTTTCGTCCTTTTTGGGACTCGTCAGTACGGTGTAGAGGCTATAATGAACAGCTAGAGTAAGCCAAAGGCTAGTTGTTTATTATGCTCAAAGTTGTAACCCAGTACCGACTCCAAAACATATCCATTCACTGACAAGTTAAGAACTACGAATTGACAAAGCAATCCTGTAGAGATTCACATTGCCGAAAACAAACGAACATTGAACTTTGAATGAACATTTTTATTTTAATTTTCGGATGTATATTACTGTTACTGTTACTGGTTGAATAAATTGTTGTGCTTTCACTCTTGTTCTATTCTTGTTCCTTTTATCCTCTTTTGGTAGTTGGGTTCCATGCACCTATTTTTGCCCTTATTTCCTTATTTGATCATCATGACCTTATATGGGATGGTGAAGTCATTATCCATGATCACCCCACCCCCATACTTTCTATTGACACCATTACCATCCCTCCCCTAGCGTTTTATTTTGGTCGCATGAAAGCGTGGCAAAACGTCTGTTTCTGCTCGGTCTCAATCTTCTGCGCCTATTTTTGACCTTATTTCCTTATTTGGGCATCATGACCTAGTATGGTATGATGACGTCATTGTCTATGACCACTTTATCCCCACACTTTCGATTGACACCATTATCACCCTCCCTTAGCGATTCATTTTGGTCGCATGAAAGCGCGGCAAAAGGTCCTGAAGCCGCCCATAATACTATTGAAATTGGTTTAAATAAATAAAAATAAACTATAAGATAAAAATTTTATATAAATGTTTGGAAACTGGTTTGTTTTATGATGGTGAACACTTAGAAGCAAAAATATGCAGTTTCCTGACTTTTTTGACGAGAAGGCGATGTTTGCTTAGTCGAAGTTGATGACGTGTGGAAACGTTTCAAATACAGGTTGAGTTCTTCTAAGCCTTCATTAAAACATTGAATTTACCTCCCATAGAAATTGCTGATGTTCTAAAACAAGGTAATTTGTTAAATTTCTTTTACGGCTTTAGTTTTAGCTTTTGACAAATTTCATTAAATGCTTCTCTTTTTGCACCTGCAAGTTATCCTCTGTTTTTTTTTAATGTCTTTTCATGTACAGCTTTTTGTGATTTCTATTTTATTCTATTTCAACTACGAAATTTAATTATGTACTTATTTAATTTAAAGATTCTTATTTGTTCAAATTAGCTCTTGCTTCAAGCTATGTTCGTCGAGTCATGTATTTTACCTTGCGATGCAGTGAACTCAGATTGCATATTATATTTAAAAGGGTTAGTGCATGATTTTTAGTTCGTGGTAAAAAAAAATTGTGCACTTGTCTATTACAATGACCAAAAATGTGATTGGCAAGTTCACACTAGAAGAAAAACGAATTGTAAGACAAACAAAATTCGATGGGCAGTTTTAAGGCCAACTTGTGTCAATCAACGTCGGACTTCTGTCAACTTATTTACCTGGATAAAGAAATAGAGGACAATTTTTTTTTCCGAGATGGAAAAACAAACGGATAAATCAGACAATTAATGGAGCGTCTAAATTTTTTCAACCGATTTTAAGTAAGATTTTTTTCCATCTGAGAAAGTTCTTTGGTCCATACGAATTGTTTTCTTTCTGGCGTGAAAGCGACCATTCTCTTAACTGTTCTCAACTAACTAATCAGTTATTTCGTTATCAGATGAGAAGGCGTGCGTAAGAAACGGTTGCAAATGAATTGTATACTCACGACAGCTCTTGCCAAATAACTGAGACTTGTGATACTCCATCCCACTAGGGCACTTTCCAAATGGCGGTAACGGAATAAATTCTTAAATTAAAAAAAATAAATGTTATGTTTCATTAACCTTGAGTTAGATTTGATGTTTTTTAAGAATACTCGAACAGGTGAAACCTTCGACTGCATCTCGGCTTTTATTTCACTGATCTGCTCTCGAATTCTCCCAAACGTTTGCCTCGGTTTTCACCAGGCTATGAAGGTACGAAGAAAATACTTTATTTCTTAAATCAATAGTGACGCTATTAGTTACCTTTAAGTAACACTAACACTAACAATAGTACCTATGCTGTCAATAACCCAACACTAAGAACAATTTTAAAATTGTCAAGAACTTTTGTCTTTTAACTCGTACCAAAATGATATAAAAAAATTTCAATACCAGTTTTAACTGCATGTGTCATTAATCATTTGTCGCTTACATTAACGATATCACCCAACGCTGTCAGTCACAAGACAATAAGCCAAGAACAATAATAAGAATTACCGTCAATAATCTGACAATAGTCTTATTGTCTTTGAACATATATCGTAAACAATTACAACGCTATCAACAAACCAATAGAGACACTTCTAAGAAACAATATTAACGCTTTGAGTGATTATTTGTACGTAGGTTTGTTCATATTATAAAGCGTTGATAATTATTTTTATTCCGAGATTTCGGGCTCATTGCCCCATCTTCAGGGAATGATGTTTACAAAGGTGCAAAATTCAAAATGACCTTCAAGGTCATTAAAGACAACTGGCTCTCAATTTTAAGTTCAACCTAAACATTTCAATTTTGAATTTTGCATCTTTGTAAACATCATTTCCTGAAGATGGGTCAATGAACCCGAAATCTCGGAATAAAAATGATTATCAACGTAGATGTTACACGCTTTGTAATATAATATTAACGCTGTCAATAACTTTGGGAATGTTTACCTTAATACCAATACCAACATTAATAACTTTCAATCATTTGATACAAACTGAATTACCAAATTAGTTAATAACCTGAAACTTTTAACAACGCTATTAAACTCATACTAAGTTATCCTTAGAAAGGTTATAATATTGTAGAAGTGACAGATTTGTATATATAGTGCATTTAAGAAATAGGACAGATGAGTTTCCATGACATGATTTGATCGATAATCGATCATATCAGTTTTAAATGAAAGTTACAAGAAAATACTAGTTATTTATAGGTTAAAAGCAAAATTTGAAAAAGCTTGAAATTTAGAACATTTTTTAAATGACTAATATAAACTCAAACGAGGCTACAGTAGCCACCCTAGCTATAGCAAAGATCGGTTGGCCTACATTACATCAGTTACAGAGGCCCAAAACCTTCTAAGCAACTTCTAAGATCCATTCAGCAGCTTAAGCAACAAGATGACATTGATTTAACGAAGCCTGATAAATAATACATTCGGCTACGCCCTGGCCAAACACCACGACAACAAGCTGAAGCCACTGTCGCTAAATAGCTATACGGTCACAGACATTTTTGACTCTGCAGACGAGCTACAGCGGGAGCTTAACATCAGCACCGTCATATTCTTGTCTCCTATGACGTGTCGTCTCAGTCTACCAACGTGCCGTTTGACGAAACCATTAAGGTACTCGTTGCCAGGGCCTTTAAAGACAATTGGCTCTCATTTTCAAGTTCAACCTAAACATTTCAAAGCAGAACCTTAAAGAATCTTTTGGGCAAGGCCACAAAGGACAGTTGTTCAAGTTATGAGCAAATGGATGGTGTGGCGATAGGGGCTTCCCAAAGACCGCTACTAGCAAACACGTTTATGTTGTCCCTCGATGAAAAGCTCGAATGGGAGGGTAAATTGCCATTCTTTTGCCGTCGATATATTGACCACACGCTAACCGTGATGCCCATTATATCCGCGGCCAGAGCCTTCCTACACATCCTCAACCACGCTTACATTGCGCGCAGTAAAGTTTACAATAAAAGTCGAAAAGAATGACATGCTCCCTTTTCTAAGCATTCAGATCCTCACCCAAGCACCCTGTGTTTAGACAAAGGTATTTGTAAAGCCTTCCAACACCGGCTTACTTCTCCATTTACCACAGTCACGTAGAAAACAAGTATAAACACGGCCTAATGAGAAACATGCTCGAGCTTGACCGTGCCACCGTTTGTCTACATCCTGGGCGAGCGCCTGAAGACAGCGTTTTCAAAACTGAAATAACCTGAGCAGCTTCAGAGCTCCATTATTAACGCCTTCGTCAATTCTTGGGTTGCTGACCAGCTGTTACTGCAGACGCCCAAAGAGATGTCGGGAGAGGTCACTAAAGATCAGAAGTCTGCTAATATTGTTAAGTCACAGTTTAAGGACCTTAGTGTGAAGCTCAACCTTTCTTCACTAGTCGCAAGATCGCCGAGGAGTTTCCTTTGAGTGAACCTAAGTAAAGTCTCATTAATCAGAATTGTGTGGTGTATAAATTCCAATGTGACGGTCTGATATATACACTTTAAGAGAGTGGCAGTAAAACTCAATAAAATGACAATAGTTTGAAACTAAAAAGGTTTGGGCAAGTCACTTTCCATCACCAGTAGCGCAAAAAAAAAAAAAAAAAAAAAAAAAAAAAACTAGTTGGAAGTGCTATATAGTAAACAAAAATACTAATTACACGGTGTTATTAAAAAACTTAATTAGTTACAAAAATAATTTTAAATTTACATGGTTGATTTAAGATATAGGCTTGTCCTAAAGGATGTGTAATGCCTCTTTGATTTTCAGCAGGAACAGAGTTTCAGGACAATTAATAATTTTAAAGCAGTGTGATGACTACATGCTTTTGTACCTATGGTTGGCATTTAGCTACTTAAATATGTGTGAGGACTCATCAATGGTCAAAACTCCGTTACACGTGTGGAAAAGTGTCGGTTGGTTTCACTGATGTAACTGGCATTACTGCTAGCACAAATAAACAAGAATGAAGGACGGATTTCATGGAGACATATATTAATTTGAAAAAAAAAATTGTTACGTGAGGGTTGTTCCCGTTTAGCATTAAATGATTCTCTGACTTTTAATTTGTAAACGAAGGGGGCAGCAGTCCATAATACTAATAGTGAAACAATCCTCTGTGAGAAAATTCCAAAAAGGTCCAAACTTTGCAGATGCTAGAAAACGTAGGAGCCCTATCAAGTTGTCAGATGTTCGCGTAAACGTGTTGCAAACGATTGGGAGGTTTCACCAACGTAAAATCTGAAAACATCTCCAGAAATAGAATCCCTTACACTAAACAGACCTTAAAAAATAAAATTAACTTTTAAAATATCTAAATCCTTACAATATTTTGTAACTTGCAACTGAAGATGATCGCATATCGATCGAAACATACCTTAGAAACTCAAATATGTTGTCTTATTTCTTTAATCTTTTTCTAAGCGTCTCCATCATCAACTATAATTAGCCCACCGAAAAAGGATGATTGCTGCTGCTGAAAAGTCAATTACACTATTTTTTTGTAAGAACCTTTTTATAAGAACATGAGGCTGAAAATCGCCAAAAATTTAAGAACAAGTTAAGAACATGCTGAGGCTGAGAAAAGGT